>VZTO01021330.1:0-25559 GCA_013400615.1 Syrrhaptes paradoxus
TGTCACCTGCACACTGCTTCCTTTCACTGCTGTAAACTTTCCGTACAGGACTGTTACCTGCTCCGTTAATTGGTTTTCTGCAAACTGGACAGGAGTTTATGTTACTGGACAAGTCTAAGAATAATAATACCTTCCCACAGGAAGCCGATATCTGCATTGCCCTAAAGATATGGATATTCTAACACCGCCATCATTTGCTCGTAGTTAATTTATCCATATCATCTATATTTTCAAAAATATCCTGAGCTTCAGCATTGCTTTCCCTTGATAAAAAGCACATTCCAGAAAGATGGTGGGCTGACTCACACACTCTACTGAAATCCAAACAGAATATTCCTCCTTTGAAGTTGGGAGCTGAACGTTGACTCAGACTTTTTAAAATCCGTAGACTATCATGCAAATTTATAGAAGATTTTATTAACATAACTGCAAATTTCTATTTTATATACTACTCCACTTCTGGAAATGCAACAAAAGAATTAGAAGATATTTTACATTATTAAAGCAGCTCTCAAGTGTTAAGTATGTAAGTATTATGGAAACAAATGGTGGAGAGCACATCAAAACCGCAAGTTTGCAAATAAAGGTATAGCATTATTAAAGTTTTTTATAAACCAAACACTCTGTTAGGTTTAAAACATCCTACCACTGCAGGTCTGTCAGACAGCTCCGCTCTAGCTGTAAGAGATACGATGCATTTTCCTTGTATTTTTCTCCTGCTTTTATAAAAAATATTTAGGTACTAACTGGAGGCAGCATGTTCAAATGCAAATGATTCAACTCTCCATAACTGAAATGGGCAGGATTTTGAATAACAAATGTTGAGGCATGAAAAAAAAAGAAAACTTTCATAAAACTGATCAGCACAGCAATCTATATTTGAGCTATACTTGGAAATAAGGAACATAAGCTCCTGACACTTGGCTGTTGCAATCTGAATAACTGCCATATGCTGTGCGTGGAAAATATATGCAAATATATTATGTGCAGCATAAGTAGATCCTGCCATAAACCTGTCTGGGTTGTTTGTTTTTTTTTTCTTTTTCCTTTCACGGAAACACCAGTAGAGCCAGTGGTTAATACTCACCCAACTACAGACATATCTTTCAGTGCCACCAGATTTAGTCACTATTAGTAGGTCCCTTTATTTATATTTCTGAGGTGTTCTTCTGTGCTTGAGGAACTCAACAGACACAAATTAGTGTAAACTGGAACAATCTGTACCCCCTTCTCACTAACGGGTATTGTTGCACAGTGGTCAGATGCAAAACCCTGCATTCCCATGAACAGAACGCTTGGGGAATGGAGAACCTGAGTTTCCACACAGTGGGTGGAAACACGACTTGTAAATTCCCTTGAGCACAACACATGGAAATTAGAGCTGACCTAATTACACATCTTCAGTTAAAATAAATAAATGGAGTTTTATTGGGTTACTTAGTATTAGGAAAATTCTGCTCCAAGCAAAACCATAAGTCATAGAAAATCAAATATCAAATTGTCCTACTGGGAGGTATCGGTAGCACCCAATTGCTCATTACTGGAAGTAGCTGTCCAGACATGGAATAAATTGTGCTACAGTCCAGGAAAGATGTTTATTAAAAGACATTTAGAAGATAAACAAAACAATTATCTTCCTACATCACATCTAGATAACACCAGTGAATTCTGGTAAATTTATCTTTAATACAGTTAAAAAAAAAATCCAAGCAAAAATCTCCAAACCTCAGAAGAGAAAACCCTTGATTTTTAATGGAAATCTCTGACTGGAGTGACAATCTTCATGAAAGCAAGCAGTATAGTACAAGACAAAAAGTATTTATTCACTATGATCACATTATCAACATGTATTGGATTTAGAAAAGTACAATAAAAACCACATTTCTAAGCAGACCCTCCCCTCTCTGTCAGGACTCATCCAGCCTGGTGCCTGAAATTCAGGCTGATTTTTTTTTTAAGCTGTCACTTTCTTTTATTGAAGATGGATGGATGTAACCCTGTATTTCAGAACTTTTCCTGAGCTTCACTAACATTCAAATCCTTTCTGCCAAAGGAAGGCCTATGATCACAGAAACAACCAGGGTGCTAACTTAAAACCTTCCAAACAATTTCCAGCCTATTTCAAGCCTCACGCGCCTTGGTCGCAGCTACATGCAAATATACTCTACGCATATATACTTCCTAGTTTTTCCCCTCCTTACCATAACTAAGATACTCAAAGGTTACTATTTTATCTTGATGTTCTAAGTGTTTCTGTAAGTACAATGTATTTCTATTGTTTATTCATAACAATCCCTGCTATCTCAGCATCCTTCAGACTGGTACATGAAAAGCTGCAAATGAACCCTGAATATCTAAACAGAAACAAGGACGTTCAGGAATTTTACAATGGAATACAAAGCGGGTAAGGAAACACGTATGTAATAAAGCTGTTGGTGTTTTGAGGGTGCGTCTGTGCTGGCATTTCACACAAGCGTTCTAACTTTCAAACAATATTGAAATAACTGGTCATTACTCAGAAAAAAGGTGCTCTAAATATACCATAGATTACCACAGATGTACTTTCAAAAACGTTTCTCAAAGGCTGAATCTTGATAACAGACGTTTGTAAACCTGAGAAGATCGTCACTTTGTGAAACGAAAAAGTATTTCTGCATAAGCAAGTGTGTTCTGTCAGCAGTCTTGGGAAAACAACATTTATTAAATTCTGAACACATACTTGTTGGGTTATGTCCTTGCCACTTACAAAAGTAATGTTTATCCTGTCACCACAACTGAAAATTCAGAAGGTAAGCTTCTTCCGCTGGGTAGAAAGAGATAATACTTCTTTCCAAATTGTTTCATATGTTAAAAACATATGATTACAGAAATTTTCTTTACCCAGCTTGTATGAAGCCTGTAGGTAAAATATTTAAGATCTGTTCCCCTCCATTTCCCTTATCTTTCCATAAAAACAAAAATCATAACTTTATTGCCAAAATCTGGGATGCTGTCCCATATCTTCAAAAGATTGGGGCTTGTGCTTTAAATTTAAATTTGATGGATTATCATATTTCAGTCTTATAAGCAGATAAATAAATTTAAGCTCCATATATTATAACATAGATAAAGTTTTATGACTAAGATCTCATGACAGTGCCAGAAAGTTTGCTCTTAAGTTCCAACTGAACCTTAATGGCTGCCAACCTCAAACACAAAACAGAACCGATTTTTGGCAGAACACATCATGTACATTAACAGAAGATCAAGGATTCCTCAAGAAACCACAGCTATCTCAGGACATACTAATAAGAGGCTTCACTACAATTTTTACAGCTGTCAACTTTTTTTGTTGCTGACACAAAACACAGGAACAATTTGTTTGGAAGCAGGGGAGGGGAGGACAGGAGGCTCTGCTCCTACTGGCACAAGTCCAAGGTCTTGAGATGGTGAAGGGACAAGAGCAGGGGACATCCGAGGAGACTCAGAGAGCTGGGCCTGTTCAGCCTGGAGAAGCAGGAAGGCTCAGGGGGGATCCCACCAAGTGTATAAACACCTGATGGGAGGAATAAAGAAGATGGAGCCAGACTCTTCCCAATGCTGACCAGTAAAAGGACAAAGAAATGCAAGAAATTCCATTCAAGCGCATTTGACGCTGTTTTGCATAAGCTGGAATGACTCTTGACTAGTAATTAGTTACAAATATTCTCTAAATCATCCATGCCTGCTGAAGTGACAATGCATTTTTAAATCAAAGTTCCCTTCACAAGGGAAAGGACCACGTTTATTATCTGCTTTCACAGCATCTAGCACGTATCATGTGTTTCTGGTTCAAAAATCAAGCTCGTACATGTTGCTATGATACAAACCAGTCACAGCAGAAAAAGCATATTAAGGGGAAAATATTACTATTGTGATCTCTATCAAAAGGCTCAGAGCAGCGTGGAGTCCGGCAGAGGGAATAAAGTGCCTGAGTGTCAGCAGACCCCTTGCCGTGGTGTCACAGTTTTAAGTATCCTGGCAGCATCAGACCATTCCAACACACACTTGGTATTATTTCATCATTTCTCATTAACTATACCAAGTGACTTATGCAGACACAGCATAGCTAAAAACACACAATGTATTTCAGTAGCATAACTATATGCTGAAGACAATTCTCATTAACGATTTATGTAAATTAATATATAAAATAAAGGCTTTTCCTCTTTTAAGAGAGGGTATTTTTAATATAATTTCTTCTTTTAAATACAGTTATTTCAATAAATAAAATGCTGAGAGCAAAGCTCACATTCTTCTGGCCATGAACCCATTTTTCAGCTAGGGGAAGTGGAAAGGCACCAAGCATCTGCTCAGCACAACTCTAAATACAGTCTCCTGGATATCAGAGAAAGCTCTGTCCCCGTTCTACTCAAACGGCCACAATTGAGGAAACAATTTGCATATAGAGAAGATAAAAAAACATCATTTAAGCAGGTGGAGAGTTACTGTTATGGCGGATATGTTTTGCTTCCTGACCTCAGTTCTTACCAACAGAACTGGAAAGAGAAAAGACTGTATTCATTTTTTTTCTACGGAAGCCTTGGGAGCTGTAACTTGCCCTTTCATAAGAATAAGAAAATAATCTCTATTTCTCTCATGTGTTCCTGTTCGATATTTTACAACAAGCCCTTTGCCATTGCTACAGCTCATCTTTGCACTAGCTGGACTGATATTTTTTTAGATTTTCCAATGGCGGATGCATCCATCAGTGTTTTAAGTTCTGCTTAAACAAGGTGTAGGTACCTTGAAAAGGTCATTCAAACACTATTTTCCTACTTCTCTGTTTATGCGTGGATACAGCTCCTGTATGTAAACAGCACTTATGCTGAAAGTATCCAAGTTTATCAGCAGGTCTGCTGTTTACTCATTTGATTTTTTTTCTTGAACTGGAGAATGGCACATTCTAAAAAGGCAATTTAGTTTTCTTTGTTCACTGCAACTTTAATGGATTTTGAGAAATTTATAAATTATTATGACCGATGGGAAGACTAATATAAAAACCTGAACTTGGATTGAGTCTTTTTTCATAATGGGCAAAATAAACAAAATAAACATACAACCATTCCTCAGCTGCGTGGCTATAGTAGATCCTGTCCCTATCTCCAGTTGTGTTTTCTCAGTCCTGTAGGTCCTTTCTTCCTTTTCTCTGCCTCCTCCCTCCAAGTAACACCAACTTTCACAAATCCTTTTTACTTCCTCCTGCTTCCATCTTGCTATACTGCAAAGAACCAACAGTTGTACTGCAGAGGATGGCCTCAGACAGCACCAGCCACTGGTGCATAACATTACAGAACAGAAACACAAGTAGAAAACCAAAAATCTCACACATTGTCCTTTCACAGCCCTCTACAATGCTTTAAAAATTGGGATTTAATACTAATTTCTAAAAGCATTTATATCTACAGTCACGACCTAGTTTAGCACCACAGCTACAGTTGTGTCTTGACTTTTAATTTTAATTTTGCAAATCCTCAGCTGGAGAGGCACAAGCCTACTATTGACAAAACCCTATGACACAGCCTGCTGATGTCATAAGTTTGAGGAGCTAAGTGATGCCTAAAATCAACATCAGTTGATTCTGAGGAAGGTTTATACCTTCTTATGGCTTTCAAAGCCATGAGAGACAGACTAAAGAATCTAACTAAACAAAAAATACCTATCGAGTACAAGCCTTCCAGCACTTAAATGGGGCTACAGGAGAGATAGGGACACATTTTTCATCAGGGGGTGTAGCAACAGGACGAGGGGTAACGGTTTTAAGCTGAAAGAGGGGAGATTTAAGTTGGATTTTAGGAAGAAATTCTTCACTGTGTGGGGGGTGAGGCAGTGGCCCAGGGTGCCCAGAGAAGCTGTGGATGCCCCATCCCTGGAGGGGTTCAAGGCCAGGCTGGATGAGGCTTTGGGCAACCTGGGCTAGTGGGAGGTGTCCCTGCCCATGGCAAGGGGTGGCACTGGATGGGCCTTAAGGTCCCTTCCAGCCCAAACCACTCTGTGGTTCTATGATTCTATGATATGGAAAATAGTGTGGCAGCAGTGGTTATCAAAGCCATATTGTGTCAGCATCACAACACTGCAATACAACCAAATGAACTCATGTTACAGACTATCAGATAGTCTAACTTACACAACTCATTCTTCAGAGATTAATAACTTCTGCTCTCTTACAATAATGCATAGAATTGAAAGTACCTGCACAGTTTATCATTGCCTAAATTCTATCATTTGCATCGTACAGAATTAATCTTTATTTGTCAGTACTGAAGCTTGCTGCCCTTGTCCCATTTTGTCACTTTACCAGGAAAGTAAGTGAGCATCGTAAACATACCATAGAAGATGTAGAACAGATTTATTCATACCAGAGTAAATCCAACATAAAGCAAAAGCTGCAGTGGGGTGGTAAATTGTAGCAAATCAAAGCATAGCATTTGCAGAAAAGAACAGAGGACTTATCAACAGTGACATAATTATCATAGCTGGAGATTCATTTTTGTTTTGTCCAAGCCTGTTATCAAGTGCAATCACTGACAAAGCACCTACCTTCCACCCATTACAGACATTATTAAAATGACTCTGTGAATGCCACAGCCACTAATTAAAGTAAATAGCAGGGGGGAAAAGAGTTGATTAGAGGCAGGGTTTTTCTCCTGAGGTATCTCCCTCCCTTTTGCAGAGATATGTAAAATCTTGCATGTTTCTAAATTACTAGCTTATAAGGAGTCAGGCAACATATTAAACTCCTCTGACTTTGGGCATACGAACAATCCGTCAGTACGTCTGGAAATAGAGCAGCGACACCACAGCGCAGATAGGACGGGTTACAGGCACCACTGTGAGAACAGTGCATCCACACACCAACACACATTCCCCGAAAGTGCTCAGTCAACTCATGATTTCAGCAGCAGTATGCCAGGATAAACCATCTAATGTTCTAATTCAAGAAATTCTTAACAAACATCCCTAAGTACCCTCAGTCCTCTGTGGATTTTTTTTGATAGAGGAACCAACCTCAAGTACTCCAGATGGTCACCCTTCAGTACACCATGTGAAGTCATTTCACATCTCAGTAATGCTGCTTGATCTTAAACCTAAAGAAAACCTAGTGCTCTATCACTGGGCACCGTAAGGAACATGATTCTGGAGGCACTGTTAGCAAGGAGAGCAGAGTTTCCATTTGCTTAGAGAACATGAGAATTAAAAACAAACAAACAAACAGAACAACCCACACGGCGGGACTGGAGACCCTCTAACAGTCAGCTTAGATTATGAAGTTCCCAGTTAGAGCGCACCTTGCCCTGAGAACTGGAATCTGACCAGTTTAAGATGACGTGTCGTGCCATTTCAGACCAGATAAATCACACCACCTGACGAAACAGGCAGCATTCCTTCTTACTGCTGGAAAGGCAACTAATGGCAGCCAGGCTCTCGTGAAATGTTTCTGCAGCACCAACCTTGTTACCTAGCACAGACAGCTTTCAGAACTCAGGCTGTACACACACAAACCTCACCAACGGAAACATACTGAAATAGTGCGTTAGGGAGGAAAAAACTACAAATAACTCCACACAATCAAGCAATCATTCTTAACAAGGAGAACAGAGGAAAGGAACAACCCCAACCTAAAACATTTACCTTATTAAAATGACATACACCATTTTTATTTCCTCTTTCGGTGGGAGTAGGGGCAAGGATCTAGAAATATAATACTGGAAATCATGTTGAATTAAATGCACTATTTCTTTATAAACATAGAGCAGCGTTGATCTAATGTCTCTAAATGCAAAAGAGCATTTTCATGTCCCTTAGCCATTTAAACATTAATAAGCTTTCAGTCAACCACTAAAACTATACTAGAACATCACTAAAAGGAAATAAAAATGTGAGGACATTAAAAAACACACTGAAATATCCACAGAAGACTAAAAATATAATAAAAAAATCTGCAAATAAGGATAAATATTTAAAAGAACAAACACGCTGGCCCGTGCCAAAGGTCCACCTGGCCTTGATGTGGTCTCACATGGTAACAAAGTCAATCTTAACATCCAGTTAAGCTACGGCATACCTTGCTGAAGAATGACAACAATGCACTAAACCCTTTCTGTCTTGCTGGAAGCAAAGTATTCTGGCTTTGGATTCCTACGTGCTCGTCTTGTTCTAATGCCCCAAGTTATCACCGAACTCTTCAGAATTAAACAACCCCGTAACAATACAATAAGAAGATGTCACTATCCAAAACCTCCATCCATTGTAAAATGTTTCCATATATGTTCAGTCATTGCACGCAGCTATCAAAAAATTATCTACTAGGAAGAATTTATTAGAGAAATAATAACTTCTGCTCTGAAAAACAGGTATTGATTTTACCATCACCAACTTGTTGCATAAGTCTGAATTTTTAAGTGGTGATGTGACTTAAGGTCCTATTCTTGTTGATAGTTTGGGAAACCATGTAACAATCTTCTTCATGAGAATATAGTGGTGTTATGCTAGAAAATAAAAGTTTGAAAGCTTCACTTTGCACTGTTGGGATATTCTGTTTTATTAACAGACCTCTCAACTTTTTCCCCTCACTGCAAAAACACCCCAAACTTATTTTCCCTCATGTAAACTTACTGGAAAAAAAAAGTACACCTATGAAGACAAAAATGAAAAATATTTTTTAAAAGTTAATAAAATGCCTCATATGAGTTTACATGCAAGTAAACTTTTAGTTCTGATAATTCTATTTTAGATATTTATTAAAAATAAAATGCACTAAAGACATGATTCAAATAATGCTGAGATACTGAACCAAACTCCAGATTAAAAACTACAAGCACCTTCTCTTTCAGAAATTCTGCTTTCATAATTCTGTCATTTTGAGGCAGACAGCAAGATACTATCTTTCCAAACAATATTTACAGTAGAAACAATAATTTTCTTTTGGAGTGTAGAAGAAGAAAGACTTTGTCCCTGTCTCCTTTGGTACTCAACGTGTGACCTGTGTTTGAAAACTGTCTTTTGAACTATAGTGTCCTACAGCATCCATCACCTCTGGCTTTCTCTCACGGCATTTAGTGCGGCCCAGCTGACCAAAACAAAAGCATTTGATGGTCCTCCAAGTTAGCAGCATCTCCGTTCTTCAGAGGAAGAAGAGAGGGCGAGACTTCTCAGCACTTGCTCTGCTGTACTGGGTAATTTGAGTTTGTGAGCAATCAGAGCCATCAGCAGCTCCACACCCCACGTACACAACTGTAACAAGCAATTACAGCCTGCTCTTCCAAGCACAGAGGAACCTGGATTTCACAATCTATTTTAAACTATTTCACAATCCTAATTTCAAAAGCAACAATCTAAATTCAAGACTATAAATGCAAAGACTCTTTCATGTACATTCAAACTTCTCTTCTAAATCCCTTGTATCAAATGTCAGCTGTTTCTTCCAAATTTGTCTAGAACTGCAACCTACTGGAACATATTTACTGGTAATAAGACATATATTTACTCAAGCAGAACACCACTGACAGTTCATGATGTGAATAATCCTTTTTCGGTTAGCGGGTTTTGAGATTTGAAATTTATCTCCAAAATTGTTGGACATAAAAAAAAAAAAAAGTAAACTTCTGCAATAATCCATGGGTATATATTGGAATTCACTTCTTTGCTAACAAAATACATTGAACACCACTCTTCTCTCTCAAGCACAGTATGATTGCACTCAATATTTCTTACCTCTGATTTTTTATTTGTTCTCTGAAATATTCTCCTCCCACTGTCTTTACACAAAATACACATTTTGAATATTTTTTCAAGTACAGAATTAGTAGTAAAAAAATACATGCCTGAGTAATTAAATAGTCAGCTGATGTTTGCAATTTGGTCCTCAAAATTAATTACCATTTGCTTGATGTACATTCCAGATCAACATGTCTGTTCTAATGGCTTCATCAGCAGCTACCCAGTTGACCCGTTTGTGTGCTTCAATCCTCACTCCACATGCATGAGAACCTCTACGGAGGTCTGCGTCATAAAGCCCATTATCTACTTGTATAAATAAATGTACTGAAAAAAATGTATAAAGCAACCACAAATTAAATACAAAGACATAGTATTTGTGCTATTCATTTATACGTACTATACATAACATTATTGGTACAAGTTCCAGCTGTACAATTTTCAGTGAGCTTTATTTCCTGAATCATTGCAAAAAAACATGAGTTATAACTTTTAACTTTTTCCCCCAAATTTCTATCCAATCTTCCATGCAAAAACAATTTTTTTCCAAGCTTATATACTTCTCCTCTGATATACTAGAACACACACAGTAAACAGAGGCAGGAACAAATATTACATACAATGAAGTGTGGTGTTAGCAGTAATACAAAAGTAATTTTGGAAACAATCGAACCCATCTCATCGAAACCTCCTTTGAGTATCCTGGACATTATTAAATATATTGTCAACCAAATGCTGCATTAATTAGGAGAACAAGCAGTAATGAAAGGCACGAACAGCCTGTTGGCACTGCAAGCAAATTTTGCTGTCAAAAGCTGTCTTCTGAAAAAATAATTAATGTAATTGTATCTTGGTTAGTGCAAAAACAAGCTAGTCTAGTAGAGCCCAAGAAATAAAAGCAGGTAAGAGAAACACGAATTTCTATTTTTACTTTCTTGAATGCACTCATTTCATAAAGTCACTTTAAGCACAGTAAGACATCAATGCACAATTAAACCTTTAGGATGACTTCTGTACTGATACAGACTCTCTCTTTAAATGGCAAGGTTCATTTCATCAATAAAGTAAATCAAGTTAAATATGTTGGTTTTAAGCCCAATATCAGATCAGCCTTTTCTTTTTTTTTTTTTTTTTTAAGTCTATCATCTTTTCCCTGCATTTAGAGCCTTTGCGACAGCCTTCGGCAGTATTTGAAGCACATACATATATTGCTCACATAAGGAAAAATACTGGATTAAAGGAAATGTTCCAACATACACGTCACTACACAGGAAGCGATATCATAAACTGTTTATGTAAGTGGATGTAATTTTGCCTCCTTGCTTCCTTTGCAAACCTATTCTGGAATAACATTACTACTGTCAGGAGAAGCTGTTGTCTGATTTCTAGACATAAAATCTAAGGTGTTTGTTGGTATTTGTTCTTATGCCACTGTCCTTTACATAATTTCCTCTACACACCTTCATACATTCTGACAGTGCAGGAAGCAATGTAGAACTAAGGATGTCAGTGAAAGCAGACAACCTAAGACTTGATCCCGGCAGTAACTCCTAAACAAACTGCCTGGAAGACTGGCAAGAGTCATGCATGCGTTACACAGGTCAATGAATGGACCTTGCTTATGTCAGATAACCTTCACGTCGGTTTCTAGAGAGCCCAAAGGGAACACGAGCTGCTGAGACAAATCAAGACATCATCAGAACGGGAGAGGGACACACAGAGTGAAGATACCGTCTTTAGAGTCCAAAGCAACACTTTTCTACACTACCCAACTTACAAATAGTGGGGACAAAAAATATTTATTAGGTCAACTTAACAGTATTTTAGTGCCTCTTAACAATGCTGAGTATCTTACTGACATGGCTTTGATCAACTGCCCTACTGCTAAAAATATTGTTTGTAAATGGTCTAAGAAAAATCTTTGTATGTACTGTAAATCCCCCTGAACACAAACATTACTGGATGCTTTTGTTGTCAAGATAAAATTTGACACATATTTTGCAAACCATTTTGTTAAGGTTACTAGCAGGAAGAATCTGGAAAGTAGTTATGAGATGAAAATTAAATTTTTAGCCTGTATTAATGTAGCAGTAGTTCGCTAGGAGAAACTAGAAATAAAACCTCCCCAGCCTTATTTTAAAGCACTGAAAAAGACAACATATTTTTTCTCTTGCACCAACAGCTTCTGAAGACAGAGCTTCTCGCAAATGAACCATGAACTCCCTCAGAAAAACAGCTCCAGTCTCTTTACGACACAACCTCCGCCGCACAGCTGTGATTTCCTATGTACACACAAGTAAACAGCCTCCCTCTGGTCTATCTACTGTTCCTTAAAGAAAAAAACAAACAAAAAAAGCCATCATTATAATGAACCTTCAGAAAAAAATCCACATTTCTTTTGGCTACTTGATCACTGCTACTCTTTAACAGCAGTGCAATGGACCTACCTACCACCAGAAAAATTAAAAACGGCTCGGGGGGAACAGGCCACTGCAGGAGAAGGCAGCTGACAGGCTTCAAACAGAGCCGGGGGTCATTTTTACTGAGCAACGCTTTGACAAAACAATGAGGGTTTTTCTCCTATTATGAGCTAAAAAAAGAGATTTTTCCAATTCCCTCACATACGAGCTGTCTAAATGGACAAAGCTAAAACTTTTAAATCTAAATTGTTTTCTCCAGTTTTCTATAGATTCTTGTCCCAACCTCTTACGATTTCATTTTGTTTCTAGTATCAGTCTTACACAAGAGATACTCTGTTCACATAAGTTCCCTGTATGTGCATAACAAGTAGTATTTTCTGTTTAAGATTGCAAAATTGAAGATTAAACAATTCATTTTTCTAGGTGAGACTCTGAAGTCACTTAGATTCAATGACAGAAGTTACAGAAATAAGCAACAATACTTTTAATTGGGTATAAATTGCCTGTTGATTTGGTCTTATCATTGCTGTTATAGCTACACACAAGCACATTATAATTTCAGTCTCTATATCATCATCTCCTTCTTAAAGAGAAAAATGTGTTCTTTGAAATAAAATTTTAGAAATATAATTCCACATTTGCTCTAGTTTTGAAGAGAGTGATAGACATATTTGTTCCAAAAGAGAAAAACTGTTATTATTTTCATTATACTTTTTAACCCTCACAAAATAAGCACCCTCCTATTTTTTTCCTCTTCTTCACCCATATTACTGTAGCCAGGGATTCTCGCTTTAGTACTTTCCAGAGGATCACCCTCAGAACGACAGAAGTCCAAAAAGAGCACAGCTCTTGTAAGAAAGACAAAATGTCTGTTTAAAAAAAAATAAATTCCAACATCTACATTAACTACACATTAACAGGGCAAAGGGTAAAGTTGTCACTTACGCTATAGGAAAGTGTCAACTTATCTGAGCTGACAAGGCTATCTGATTAGGAGACTCCAAGCCAAAAATTCAGCCTGACAATTCTTACTCTGCCATCTCTCCAAAAATTATAAGGAGGCTACAACGAGAAATACTATGCTTAGCCTTCTTATGGTTAAGTATCAAGAGAAAGAGAAATTTTCTACAAAACAGGAAGAAGGTCAATGTAAATCTTGTATCAGAGTCATTCTAAAAGTTAATGAACATAAACTACAAACAAACTGATTATTATTTTCAGAGGTATGAAGTTGCAAAGATGTTAAAAACCATAATTCACACAAATGTGACACAAGAGAAATTTATCAAGAGATGGGAGAGAAGCAAAACACAACTTACAGAGCCCTGACTGCTGAACTGGAGGATGAACCTCGGGACACTCAGGCTGGGATCACAAAACTGAGCTATTGAAGAACTGGCACGAACTCTACAACCAGGAGATAGCACTCCTTTGCTGTTTAAAGCTATGCCTTTTTCAAAAATCCCACTGTATGCTGCACTTTTGGCTACTTCAGAGAGGAAAACTGAGTTATCACCCTTAACTGTAGATGTTAACCATCTGAAATACGTAACTCACCTCACTGACGGTAGGGCTGTTCGGGCAGTAACCCTGTGCTTCAGCACGCGATACCGCCCACTCAGTCATTGCTAGCAGGTGATAGTTTCCATAGAGGAGTTAAACACACTGCAGGAGGTGCAGCTGAAAACATTTTCACTGTAATCTGTTCTGCTTCTGTATTTCTGCTCTCTATTAAACGATCTGTAAAATCATTTTACGTACTCCCCAGTAGTACCCTGGCCCAGCCTAAGCCGACAATGTTGGCTTTGGCAGTCCTTCCGGGCTCACCTCCTTTTGAAGATGAAGCCCCAAGGGACACAGCAGCACTGCTGCCAGCACAGAGCCACTGGGGCATCGCTCAGGAGCAAGATACGTGGAAGCTAGAGAGTACGAGTGACCAAGCAGCGCTCACACCCACCACCGTTTCATTGGGCACGCCTGTCGCAGATGTTAATGGAGGAAACAAAATCCTCAAAATGTACAAACATACATCATATTACATAATTCATATATATATATAAAAGTATCTTTTAAATTGAATAAAAATAATGAAAACCTCACTTCCTGACAGATATCACACTGTATTACTTGCAATTGCAATATTAAAAAGTGTCATACCTTAGACAGCTCTATAGGGCGAGTCACCAAACACTGGCTGAACCCTTAGTGCCAAGGTACAGCACAGTTCTCCCAACATTAATGGCATAAACTTGCATTTTTCCTCTAACAAGTATAATCTGCAATGTTGAAAGAAATGGTTCAGTTGAGGTAGAAGGCTTCTTGATAGAAACACAGACAAATTAATCAGAGCAGAACATTCAACAAATTGTCTTCATTACTCACAGGATTTAAAGAGATTTCCACCACTACACAAGATTTTGACTAATTTATAGATGAGTACTTCTTCCTAGAGATTTGGAGAATGCTCCTGAGGTGACTCACTGGCACTAATAGATATATTACAGAATTACCCCAAAGGGCTTCAATCACAAAATGTTAACTATTTACAATTCTAAAAAATACCAAAAAGGCTAAATTTGCACACTTTACCTGCAGAAATTTCCAAAGATTTTGTAAGATTTAAGGGCAAACAGAATCTAAAGTAAAGTTTAAATCCTTTATATTTTTGTTATTAAGTTTTTGTTCCTTTCTTTCTATTAAAAAAATTAGATATAAGTTACCTCATAGAAACCATTTTGACTCTGATAAAATAGCCTGTTATTCAAGAGGGTTGTACAGATTCTTTATTTTGCAAACAGTAAAAATATTTTAAATATTAACATAATTTTTTTTCAAAATGCTCTCCTCTCCATTAATAACAATACCCATAACATAGCTCAATTGTTCAAGAATAAGCTTCGAACCACTGTTGGTTAGATGCAGTGTGGTGGATAACAAATCATTCAAAGCTTCTCTCATTGCAGAGTTTGGAAAGAGCAAAACAAAATCCTGAAATTTTAAATACACATTTGAAATGTAAAGTTCTATGAAAAATTCAGCATAAAACTTGGTTTACTCAGTAAAATAATCTTGCCAAAATAAAAACCTGGATGCCATTTAGAAAAGTAAAAAAAAAACTCATAAAATTACCAGTTCTGAAGAAAATAGAAGTGCAAAACTAAAAGATATGCTACAAGGATTGAAAGAGGACTAGAAGTTCATGTCTCCAAAATTTTCAGTCAGTAGACAACATGGAACACCTTAATGCCTGCCTTTCTGAACTAAACTAAATAGATCTGTGATTAATCAATCCAAAATTACTCTCTGCAACTCGTACTTCAACATTGTTGCTGCTAATGACAAGAACGAAACCCTGCTCTTCCTGTTTGCAATAAAACCTTTATGAAAACTCTCTGTCTGCTGCCACTTGTTTATCTCAAATGGGCCCAGAAATCAAAAGCCTCATCTTACCGGTCAGCAGAACCTGTCAGAGTAATTTCCCAGAGAAAACTTATCTGGAATTTAAGTTGCTTACAAAAGCGCTGGTCAATTCTTTCATAGCTCAACATCTCACTGTACCAAAACATTTCCTGAGAGCGATGGACTGGGGAAAACCACTCTACAATCAGCTCAGATCCAACTGATTAATTACACTAGAAAAGGGTACGAAGCATGGGGAATTTTATGTTTGCTTTGCCAAAGAAGCCTATAAAAAAAGAGCGAGAATAATTTGTTAGATAACATTTAAACACTTGTACAGCAAACAAACTAAAGCTGTAATCTTTTAAGTCTTTCAGGATCTCATTCTAGGCTTCCCAAAAACATGTTCCCACTTGACACTTTTTAAAAATTAAAGCCTATCAGATTAGCATCATCTTGAAAACAAAGATCTTTGCCGCGTGCCCAGTTTCTACAAAACACTGTTTAAAATGTGCATACCACCAAGATATCTTCAAAACACTCTAATTACCCTAATAATTTACAAGAATTCAGTGAAGAAACAAAGCTTTAAGAGTTAAAAACGCTGTCCAGTGAGCGCAGTGAGAAAGGGCATTTTTATAAAAGTAACAACTGCTCAGGTATCAGACAATTTGTAAATCAAAAAAGGGAGGCTCAGTTCAGCCTGTCAAGTGTGGATACAACTCCAAACAGGAGCATCAAGAAAAGCTGATCCACAGCAATCTGATGGACATAAAGCAGGAAATCGGGACTTGGGCCGTATCTCATTTTTCCAGAGTTCGCATTGAACGTGGCTAAAATATTTGGTCAGTGGCATTTGACTCAGGCATTTCAGTTCCACAGTAGTCACTTCTACCCGATAAAATGCTAATGCTAATTAGATAAAAGCACAAGATTCACAAGGTTAGACCTATAAAGTAAAGCTGTAATACAAGTACCATAGCAACAGATCCCCCAGAAGACTCGGGAGGGATGACAACGAGTGCAAAAACACACATCCCTGATGATTCCCAGACAGTGGGACACAAGTCAGTAAATAATTTCCATTTTTGTCAGCTCTGTATGGTCTGTCATACAATTTAGTTCTAAACTTTAAAAAACTGAAACATTAGAACAGGAGACCACAGATCAATTTAACAAGAACTAGTAGCTTCCATGCTACGTAATTCCAGCAATACCGAGTTTTCCCCTTCACTCTGATTAGAATGACACAGCAATGCAGAGCCGTGATAACATTTGCTATGTCTTCCCAAAAACACAAGCAATCCTGATCTTTCTCAATTCTCCACTTTGCACCTCCTGGAGATTCTGACAGTTCTCCATCACCTTTGGTTTTTTTTTTAAAGAAAAATAGTTTCACTAAAACATCTGATAGATTTTAAGACATTGTAAGATATTCCAGCATGAAAATGTAAGTTCAATTTTTGTTCTACTGATTTCTTCTGAAAAAAAAAATCCTGCTGAAAAATACAGATACAATTCACCCTCGAAACACGACAAATTCTAGTGTTTAAAAGATGTCTAGGTGATCACATTAAAGACTAAATTGTTTTATTTATACATTTTTCAACGTTTCTGACTAAATCTGGTTTCCTCTACAAATGTGCTTTCTTCAAAACAATAAACTCAAATGTCCTGTACACGTACAGAAAAGAATCTCCTACATACATCTTCCTAGTGTCAAAAAGCAGCTATTAATCTGCTGGATGGAAGGAGAGAACATGCGTGGGTGTACGAACGCGGCTGTAGGCACTAGCAGGAGGGAAGACTACAGAGCTCACTGCAGCGTAACCACCCACATACACTTTATCAGAAAAGAGCAGCAGCTGAGTCATGGGCCTGACTTCCACCCAGAAGAGGGATTTCTCTAAGCTGAGAGACATTTCTGTGACAATTAATTTTTCGATTTCAGAGGATTGAATTTCCAGCATTTTGACGTATAATTTAGTAATTTATAAAAACACTACCTTATTCCCATTGGAATGGTTAATGCTACCCTCCTCTCCTCCCCCAAGATCTCTACTTAGACTTCTGCTGAAATCCAAGGATGAAATAAAACAAATTTTTATTTAAAAAAATGGTGTAAACTTCCAGGACTATTAATTTCATACAAACAATTACATTTATTTAAAATACAAAGTATTTGCCTTGTATTGAAGTTCGGGTTTTTTTATATAGTACAAATATGCACAATGTTATATTAATCACAAAATCTTTACCAACCCTGTAAATTCAAAAGACCAGCACAGACTCCAAGCTTTTTATTATATAATTGCTCGCAACAGAAGCACCTACTTCAGAAATGTCGCAAATCTGTTCCAATTGTTTGCTACAATGGAAAAAGTTTAGTCTTTGCTGTCCATCAACTGTCAGGAGGTCAACACCACCTTTCCTGCAACATTTTTCAAATTATAAGGAAAGTGAAAGAAAAAAATCCACAGGCAAGTTTCAGAATTGCAAGAATGATATCATCATAGTCACAGAAAAATAGCAATTTTTTTTTAAGTCATATGAACAACATATACTCTTTGACCCTCAAAGGCCTTTAGTATTTCAGGAGGGTTAACATATGGAATGCAAGACTGAAACCGCATTTTAATCACTTGGCAGAAAACTCTGTGTTAGTATTACGTATTTAATTCTAAGATTGCGAGGCTCCTGTGGGGATAAATATGTTTTGCTACTTGTTCCAGAAGTGTTTGAAAAGCAGTAAAGAAATAATGGTAAATAATAATTTATTGCAGAAACTCTTTTTTGTTTATTTTAAATTCCACTGCTTCATACAATGTCATTATATTGCACAAATACATAATCTAACAAAAATAAGCTACTAAAAGTCAACCTTACTGTGTATACAGGAAGCTAAAGAAGCATTTAAAAAATACTAGTTATTTTGTTTTTATAGTGCTCTTAATGGAATGTAAAATGTGTACACCCAGATCTTGGAACAAACCGTGCAATTCAGTTTTTAAATGACTTTAGATTACAAATTCTTCATTTTCCTACATTTCCCAGTATTACCCTGTTTTACAATAGCTTTTTTTTTCTATTACTATTACAATTACTGAGTGAAAGTCACCAGTCCTCCTTCCTCCAAACAAAGCTATTGTACATGCTCCGTGGCACACTAGTACAAAAAGATACACCACGGACCACACAAGCAGAAACCAGACGTCGTCCTGGCACAGGGCACTGGCTGTGTGGGCAGGCACAGCCGAGCAGGACTCAGCACAGGTTTGCAACACCTTAACTGTGTCCTGCACTGCAGTCGCTCATTTCCAGTTTTGCTAATTCTCTACAGTTTCTACTCAAGTCAGACAAATTGAAACTAGCATACATACATTTACCTGAGCTATATTATTCTCTCTGTATGTACATCTTGGGGAAACGTGGTCCAAGTATGCCGGTATCTCTGACTAGCATTTACATCCATATGCTTCATTCTCACTCTAACAGGCTAATTCTTTACTGCTAAATTCAAAATATTCTGAAATTTCAGAAAGTTCCCTAAATCTCATCACCAAGAGAATTCTTGAATTGTAAGAAAACTAAAAAACAAAAAGGAGAATATGGGGCTACCTGCGATTTCTATATTTACTGCCAATATGAAGTTGCGGTGTTTCTAAGTAATTTCCCTGACCAACCGTCATGATTACCATCTATATCAACTCTGCTCATCCTTGCAGATCTGAAACCTTAACTCAAAGCTGTCCAATTCACAACTTCATCCTGCTCCTCAATTATTTTGTAATTTCTAACACACTGCCCTACGAATCAAGCGAAACCCAGTAACAAACAACTGTTTCAGAAAAGCCCTGACATTTTTTAGAAGCTGAACAAGCCGTTCGTTACATTCTCCACTCTGCTACCAGGGTTTGCTTCTCTAATAATTTTTGTTCTTAATTTTAAAATATAATACACCACTTAGGAGTGTTATTACTTCTGGCATACGATTCTGTACTTAATCACAACCACCAGTCAGATGAAAAATTTGAGATTATTTATGTACGTTCCTTCTATCCTGCAATACACTTGAAAAATTCAGTACCTGCTCAATCTGTCTTCTCAAAAGCTGAACTGCTGAAATGCTAAAAACGTACAAATCAAAAGGGTATGAAAAACTGGAAGAAGTTGATGCAAATTTAAATATTTTTCCAATTGTACCTGTAAATCACTAGGTAACAGTTTAGAATGTTAGATTTTACAGTACTTTATATCTTTATAATGCTATTCAACTACAGGGCACAAACTATGACCAGATTGCTACCAAGGTCTGCTTTACTAGTGCAACTACAAGATGCTTGCTAGTACTACATGTGAAACAACGTCTACATTGAAGTGCTATATACATATTTCCTTGATTTTATTCTTTTTAAACACTAAAAAGATCATACAAAATCTGGCAGGCATTTTGGCTTTAAAGAGGGAGTAAATATCAGCATAAAGGGCTATGTGAACGTGAGTTAATAACAGATTCTCATTAATGAATACTCTAATGAAATATGAGCACTAGTACTTTTAACTTCCTTTGATAAAGTTTGTTAAAGAGGAAAAGTTAATTCCACACATACAGCAAGAGCACAAGGAGAGAATTTTGAATTATGACAACCTAAATGCAAGTGATATTGTAATTTAAATATATGGCAAAAAGATAACCTATTCAGGTACTGAATGTATCTCAACATACCAACGATGCATTGAGTATATCAGTAATCAGCCAAGAGAAATTTTAAACCCATTATTACATCTTGACAAAGGACAATTTATTCTCATTCATGAAGCAAATTGGCTACCTGCCCTTTACAACAAGCCGAGTACTTCTAATCACTAAGAGCTGAATGACTAAAGGAAAAAAACCACTCTTAGAAGACTAAAGAAATAAGAAAATATAATCCACATTGTTCCAATAGAAAGATATTCCAGCAAAGTGATCTGTCAATGGCTAAGTAACAAACAGATTGCAAGTCTCCATCATTTGATGTATATATTTTTTTCCAAACTAGTGCTAACACAGAGATGTACAATTCTTCAAAGTGAAAAGTCATAATTCAAACACATATTTAGTCCACCAAACCTTTGGAGAGGGGAACTGATTTTTTTTTTTTAAACAGTACCTGCATTAGCTACATGGATATTTTATTTAGAAGTCGGAAAGGTACTTCTGAGAAAATGTGTTTGAATGATGGCAAGTACTTTATTTGTTGGCAATTATTTTAAATGTAGACTAAGAATTATGTCACTCTTCATTCTGTGATGAATTGTTGATGTAACACTCTACACGAAATTTTTCATTACCTTCCAACTTTTCCACATGAGGACTCTAGAAAAAAAGGAAGGTGAGCAGGAGAAGAATTTCCTAACTGAAAACTCCCAATGGACTCTGACTTTCACATCCTAGGTGTATTGTTTTGAAAGGTAACAGACACCACAGCTGATTGCTAATGGCTTGTGGGAAGTGAAACTAACAAATGCCAGAACCATCATCTGAAGGGAGCTCTCCCCAGCCACAGTGCTATGCTGAATCTGCAACAACACCCTATTGACTTGCGTAAATTTTGTCTAGTAAGTATCTTTATTTGCTTGAAAGAGCTTCCCAATAATATTTTTAATTACTTTGAGGGGCATTTACCTTAGTTTATAGCTTATGCTAGAAATTTACAATCAGCATGCTATAGAATTTTCCTATTTGAAATAAAAGATAAGAAATTAAAGTCAGGAATAAACTTCTCTGAAAAAAATCAGCTAATCCCTAAGAAGCGGATTTAAATAGCTCTTTTGAAGAGTAAAAATTTCATGACTAGCCACACCAGACTATTTCTCCAAAACACCATTGGCATTGCTAGCACATGCATTTACTTAACTGCTCATGGGGAAAAATTACAAGAGCAAACAAACATAGGTGTTGTGACAGTACGCGCCTAACTACAATTTTAAATCTTTCATTGTCACTTGCAAGCCTCCACAGCAATTTCATACTAAATGTTTAGTTTTGGTTTCAACATTCGGGTCAGATAAGAAGTGGTAATGAAAAAAAGACAATGACATGAAAAACACTGATACTTTGATTATTCCTCCTCATCCTTTCCAAACAATGTCAATAACGCTTGATTCAAACAAAAGCCAAGTTCTGACATATTGTTATTAAATAAAAGTTTTGACTTTCAAATAGTTCTGGAAGCTTGCTGGGTTTTTTTTAACATAGTGAAGCTAACTGACTGCATACTGACCTCCAAATGTATTTAGCAATATTAGTGGAGACAGCTGACAAAGAGAATTGTAAAAAACAGTAACTGTGCATCAATTTATCTCAGTTTAATTAGAGTCTGAACCGAAAAAAAGCTATTCCATTTGAACAGAATAAAAGGACCTACAGGTCCTGTGGAATGGCACCTAAAAGGGAATTTTATTTGAAAGTTTATGAAAGATGACTGCATATTTATAATTTTAACTATCTGATCAAAGCTGTTTCTAATCAGTTTATTTTCCAATTACGTACTTAAAGAACTGCTACTAGCCTTGCAGTCATGGATTTTTACCCTGAGTTTTTAGGCAATATTTGAGACAACACAGAAGAATTTGTCCTCTTTATGCAGAACTGTTTTATGCCTTGGACAGCTCTTACAGGAAAATATCCCTGGATTACTGCAGAGACAGGCATACATAGGGACACACCTTGACACACATGCACATTAAGCCCTCTTGGTGCACACGTTTCAGTGTATGGTAAGCATTCCGACTTCTTAAAAATTCTCTTTTGCTTACTCAAATTTTCCTTTTTGCTTCTATTAATTCTTTAAAATAACCTTCTCTATCATATATTCTAAATCTACCAGTTACAGTAATAGGGTGATAAAAATATCCAACTCACTCTCTGTCCAAGCCACAGCTTTTGGAAGATGACTGTATCTTCTCAATAACCTACTTGTTCTGATAATAAGATAAAATCATATATGGAAACTTTACTATTCTTCATGCTTCTCTTTTTTTGGGCAACTTCAGTACTTGTGCTATGATGAACCTGGAAGCAAAATAATCCAGCGCAGAGATCTTGTGTAGCACTGACTGTGGCTGAACTATTGGTTCTCAACTCAGCATCCAGACAGGCTGCCAAATGAGGTGACAGTGTCACTGCTTGAGATGTGGCTCCACACTTGTTACAATCAGCAATAAGATCACTCATCTATCACTTTACAACTTCATATGCGTGGACATAAATACACTATTACATAAACAATAATCTCGTGGTTACAATCGGATATTGCAGGTGATGTAAGATATGATGCTAGAGGAATATCTCAGCTATTCTGAGCAAAAGCCCTAGCACTGACAAACACACTAAGGTTAAAATTCTTCCAATTCTTTGAATTCTTCACCAAATAACTGAAAAGGGGCAGTAAAAGCAGTTTTTTTAAATTATTTAACAATTATAAACATCATTGCCCTAGGTAGGAGCTCTAGATACAAGTAACCCTGACAACACTTAAAAAGATTTGTCTCTCTCTTCTAGAACTATTGTTTGCCCCTCGAAAATAAATGTTTTCTCAGTATCAGTTAGGTCTGCTTCCTTTCAAACACTCATTTGAAAATTCCCAAACTGAAAACGAGCATTTAGATGAAGTAACATGTATCTAGGTGTTCCTGCTCCGGCAGGGGGATTGGACTAGATGATCTTTCGAGGTCCCTTCCAATCCCTAACATTCTGTGATTCTGTGATTCTGTGAAATCTTACACTGGTGCTTGTTAAGCAGTTACACGCACAGTCCTCACGCTGCCTTGACTGGCAGATAGCAGTCTGCCATATGCTTTTGCAAAGGCTGAAACCAACGCTGGAGTTCTGTTCCCCAGAAAGCATCACAAATGCATTGTTCTAAATCACCCAAATAAGAAATTACTGACACACACTGAGGAAAAAGCATACATTAGCCCAATAAANGAAAATTCCCAAACTGGAAACGAGCATTTAGATGAAGTAACATGCTTTAAATCTTACACTGGTGCTTGTTAAGCAGTTACACGCACAGTCCTCACGCTGCCTTGACTGGCAGATAGCAGTCTGCCATATGCTTTTGCAAAGGCTGAAACCAACGCTGGAGTTCTGTTCCCCAGAAAGCATCACAAATGCATTGTTCTAAATCACCCAAATAAGAAATTACTGACACACACTGAGGAAAAAGCATACATTAGCCCAATAAAAGCTACCTCAAGCATAGCAAACCAGGAAATACAGATTTAATTACATTGTCACAACACAAAATCACACACAGCCTGGCTTTCAGCATGACGGTACCTGGTGGGCTCATTCTACACCAACGGCTTCCCAGAGTGCTGCTCTTGAAAAATCTGGACACTGTCACCAAGGGACTTGGACAATTCACCTGCAAAAGCAATCCCGCTGGAACATCTCATTTTGCTCTGAAGGGTACTTGGGACCTGATATGTCACCAGTAAGTACTCCACCAAACAGCCAAGGATTTGGGGATCTCAAATGTATACTTATAATGGGTCACACTATGCAAGAAAAAAAAAAAAAAACCCACACCAAACAAAAACAAACTCAAAATCTTCATCAGCTACCTAACTTTCTGGAAAGGACTTCTAACAAACAAAAGCCTAGACAACCACTGTGAGACTTAAATTGAAAAGGACTGCCGTAAGATATTCACCACCCTGAAGAGAACAAACCTGCAGTCTGCTTCTACCCACACTTACAAAGACCAGTCCCATGGAAGCTATTTTAACAGAAATCATATGAAACATAATTACTGTGTATTAAGGTTTACATTAGTGTCTCTCTCTTGACTCCTCTAAAGTATTACTATTGCCAAGAAAATTAATCTTACCCTCTAGCATGTTGAATTTCTTCATTTGTAAGAAAAATAACCAGCACAAGAATTCTAGAACATGAGTCCAACAAAAGGAATTTAGGTAGAGCACAACCTCATACAAAACACCGAATCTCTAAATCCCAAGCCTTCTATCACCACAACCCGTACAAGAGATTCTTCCTGTGACCTGGCTCCAAAATAGCCCAGCAGCTTTCCAGTGAAGAGACTCCTTTTGTTCCAACCCAATACCACCAGAGCAGGAAAACTGTAACCAGAAAAGTATTATCTATCTGGACAACGTCCATCAGTGAAAACTCCTGCAAATTCTTCTTTAAAAAAAATTATACACAAAGATATGCACACATAGACACTTTTCATAATGCTGGCACACTACTACTAAAGCAACATTTTGTCGTTAAGAGTAACGCCTGCCTAGTTAAACATTCTCCCAAATACCTAAAATATTATTTTATTCTAAAATTTTAGAAGTGCTACTATAAACACTATTGTCATTTATTAGTATATATTGTATGGAACAATTATAAAAGACTCAGGAAAATTAATTTTGGTTATTGCTTCAAAGACAAAAGCCTCATAAAAGAAATTATATTTCCTAACTAAAAATTTTACTGTGATTTTTATTTACCTCGAACAGTAGATCGCTAAGACAACTACTAAACAAAATAATTTCTGTAGTCTCAGGACATTCTGCAATGATATTGCCACTCAGTGGAACTGGACTTCCTTATCGTTTCATGATAAAAGCTTTTTATTGCCCTTCCAGAATCCCAAATCTGAGATGAAGGCTCTTCTAATATTGACCATTTTTTCGTCCTACAAAGGAAAGAAACCTTTGAAATTTTTTAAAGCTTTCTTAATGATGCATCATGATTAAATGTGCATATACATAAAAAGCTTTCACTGGAAATTACCTTCAAAGCAAAATAAGTTACTGAAGCAAACTAAGAGGTACTGAAATAGTGCTGAATCTTCCTCTTTAGAACCATTCTTGTTTCTTTAAACAAAATGTGAGACTTAAGAGACTGTGACTGACCTCATACTGGAGTTTAATATACTAAATCTCTGTTGGTTCAGTAGAATTATTATCAGTTTTCTTAGTAAGAAATCATAGAATCATAGA
>VZTO01021333.1:0-31189 GCA_013400615.1 Syrrhaptes paradoxus
TTTGCCAATTCATTAGGCATCGCTGGGGCTGCTGACTTCTGACGGCTGCCACGAGTGTGACAACGGGATCTGACTGTGAGCCACTGGGGTCAACTGGCTTCCCGGGAGCTGAGTCAGATCCTGCCTACTGCCCAAAACCCTCCGCTGACATTTTAGAGCGCAAACCGTTCACAAGAGTTAGGGGAAGCTGAGACTTCCTCCAGCCAGTAATGAGAATAAAATGTCCCCAAGCATTCCAACAAATCTGGGGTTACAGTAAAGGGCTGTGGCTCTGCGGGGCTCCTGCGCTCGGGCTGACCTCCCCTTGCACCCACCTCCCACCCGAGGGTCTGGGAGCCGCCAGGAGAAGGGGCACGGACAGACACACTGACGACCTAAAGGCAGACTGACAGCCAAACGTTTGGTCCCATGCTAAGGAGCAGGATGGGAGGAAAGATGGCTCTGATCCCTTTATGGGTTGATGTAGCAGAGCCCCAAGCATCCTCAATTGTTTCTGGCTGCTTCCATCTCCAGCAAATGTTTAATACGAGAAAAAACAGGGTACCAGACACAAAACCACCCGTCTGCCGACAAGCAGATTCCATAAAAAAAATCCCACGTTCCTCCTATCGCCAAAAACGGGAAGCTAGTAGCAGCCCTCCCTCGATTATCCTCGCGGCGGCGGGCGCGCGAGTGGGTCTGCGGAGCTCCCAGGGCCAACACCATCGGAGTGTTGACGAGCGATGAGATGAAGGCTCCAGGCAGCGCGTGGGGGGCCGTGGGAGGGGAAGAGCATTTGCATCGGGTTTTACGAGCTCTCCGAAGAGATCTGGCAGATGACGACGCTTCTCTCCACCCCCAGTTGTCGGAGGCGAGTCCAAGATGAGTCTTTGCTCAGAGGTGAGCACCCAGCATGGACCAGCAACATCATCTCACCCGACACAACGAGACCCCTCATCTCGAGAGCTAATTCCATTCTGGATGTTCATGCATTATTGATCTCCGCCGCTGTATCAATAACGGGCGGGGAAAGCAGATCACAAGCAATCCACGCCTTGTAAAAAGGAGAAAGCAACACTGGAGAACTCAGCACAAGGAGAGAAAAAGTCTCATTTTACACATTGCAGCCTAGGTGTGTATTTCCAGCAAACACCTTTATTTTATACCAGCTCTGTGCTTTTTTTTCTGACTTTGCCTGGTAAAAATACCGGAGCGCAGCCTTTGTTCACCACCCACCAGCGCGAGGCTGCTGCCAGCTCCCACGGCGGGATCGCAGCCAGCCTGTGCCAGATGAAGAGAATGGCACGTACCTGTCAGCCTGTGTGAGAGCAGCTATTTCTGCTTCTTTACATGCACAGAGCCCGAAATCTCCATTTTAGCGCGGACTGCGCTGTTCCGCGGATGCTGGCGGGGCAGGCTGGCTCGGCACACCCTGGACACCCGGCACAGGAAGGGGCCAGCTACAGCGCTCAGCCCACCGCTCGCTTCTGCAGAGATTTAATGAACCCCAAAGCCTTCCGTCTTTGCTCTTGCAAAGAATCATCTTCCATCTCAAACCGGGGATCCGAAGGGCGGCAGAGCTAAATCTCCCATCCACGTAGAGCCACCACAATGCTTACAGGGGATTGATGAGAAAGTAATAAAAATGCTCAGACTCTTTACGATCAGTCGTTCCGACTCTCCTTCGCACTCCAGAGCTCCAGCACAGCAGGCTGTCCCGGGGAAGCCTTCGGGACCAGCCTTTGTGATGTACCGCTCAGATTACACTAAGGCTCAGGCTTCTCCAGTTACTAAAAATAAAAATGGAAACCACTACAGGTTCTGAAAATTTCACCCCGGCTGAATTAGGCTCTAAACAGGGAAACAAACACCTCGACTGCTCTAGGGAGCAAAGTACCAGTTTTGTATCAAGCAAAGATTTCTGCAAATGCAGAAACTCAAGCTCTCACGACAGCATTCCTCCCTGCCTGAACATCTTTTTTTCCCACGTAGAAAATACTGGTTGACTTGGTTTCTATTTGATGGGTTTTTTTCTACAGGATACACTCGCTGAAGAGAGCTGCTTGACCAGATGCGCCGTTCGCCCACTCGGCACCGCTGACGTCCTGGCTCTCCGCAGGAGGTTGGCTTGGTGATGCACCTTCAGGATGCTCCCGGGGGGGGAACACTCAGGAGGCAGGCAGAGGCTACGGCACACAGCAGCGGCTTCATCTGGAGACCCTGAACTCAAGGACAAGAGCAACGTAGCGCCTGGCTGGTGAGAAGATGATGCAGAGCTCAGGCACAAAGAATAAGCTCGAGATTTCTGTCCTTGCCTGCCTGGAGGAGGCTGATGGGCACTTGAAAGGACCAAACCACCAGGGTGGAACTGTGTCCTGGGTTAAGTAGAGTTATTTTTTTTTCTTTTCTTCATAAATAGCGATCAAGAAGCTGTGTTTTGGATTTGTGCTCAGGAGAAAAGCTGATAACCGATGTTTTGTTCTGCTTCCAAGGTCGGCAGACAAGCAAAGAGCCTGGGATTTGCTCTTAGGTTAAGACTGAAAACCAGACTGACCAATGATTTATTCCATAACATACACGTCATACCCAGTATATAGGTGAGGACCCTTCTGGGAGATCGCTCTCTTTTGTTCCCTTGGGCTTCAGATCATCGTGCTTCAGGTGTCTGCATTCGCTCTGCCAAGGCTATACACACTCTGGTCAGCTCTCAGCCTCGGACGCTTGAATTGTTATCTCTGTTCCGTGAGTTTCGGGATCCTCCCTCTCCGGGGGGATCATTAGCTGTGGCCAGGTGGTTGCTTTCCCCCCCACTTCGGTCAGCTCTCGGCCTGGGACGCTTGAAACATTTTCTCCGTTCCGCGAGTGCCTCCAGGAGTGTTGCACCCCCCCATTTGGGGGAATCGTGAGTGTAGTTCTGGGGATCGTTAGCCGGCAACAGGCTGAGCCTTTGGTCATCAGGTGGAGGGGGGGCAGTATCATTGTGTATCACTCATTTGTATATTTGTATATAGTATTATTTTCAATATTATTGTAGTTTAGTTATTAAATTGTCCTTATCTCAACCCACGAGTCCTCTTTTCCATTTACCCCTTTAATTCTCTCCCCTATTATTGGGTGGGGGCGGGAACTGTGTGAGCGGGTGTGTGTGGTTTGGCCCATAGCCAAAGGCTAACCCGTCACAAACTGCCTCTCGCTCCCGGGACCAGGCACTATCAGAGCAGTGAGCACACGTGTGCCGCCTTGCTCAGCCCCCGCCAGCCCAGGCGGGCGGCACAGCCAAGGCTCGGCTCTCCCAGGCACCACGACGCTCGAGAAACAGGAACAGATGATGTTATGCCACATTTAGGTACCGCTTGAAGCCTTTCTGACACTCTGCACAACACTTTTCAGCCCCCAAAGCAAATGTTAGAAGCACAGATAGCAACAGCGAAGACAACTTGAACTCCTTCTCTGGTGTCTCATTGTTTTCCATCACAATTCTCCGGTCAGGAGGCAAAGATGCATCTTTTCATGCTCCAGCTAGTAGACGTGCAGTACACAACATCAGCTCCTGCTCCGAGAAGGGCACACGCGCATCCTGGCCACAGCCCCTGAGCTTGCTTCAGCTCCCACTCGTGCAAGCGCCTGCAGAAACCTTCCACCCTAGGAAAAGCAATAAATTCTGGTTTTCTTAGCACAGGAATAATTCTCTGCTCCATTTCCACAAGAGCTACTTCTCTTTAGTGACGGCTATAAACTCTGATCCTCACCAGAATCGGCTGGCTCGCCCGCGCCAGCTTCATTTCGGGATGAAAGCCGCAAAGGTGAAAGAGTTTCCCAACTGAAATTGTGAGACCGGCCCCAAAAATAGCTTCGCGTTAACTCCGGTAGTCAGTGAAAAGCCTCAAAAGGAATTTAGTTTATGTGAACTCTTTGAATCAAACGACTTCGCTTTTTATCACCTCGAGTATGACTGAGTAGCAATAGAAAAATCTTTCAAACGCAGTGAAAAAAAAAAAATCAGAGTGAGATTCTGGATGATTTTTAGTGCTCTTCATTTGGGTCAGATGTTCCAACACTGGAGCTGGAACATCTTTAAAGTCATTTTAAAGTCACCGGCCCCAGTGTGTTCCCCTCCCACGGGTGACGGCACTTTCTGTGCAGCTGGTTGGTGACAACTCCTCGCCTCTTCCCGCAGGATAACAAATGATTTTTTTCTACATTCCCTCCCCTTCGGAAGCCCAAAGCTGGATTCCAGGGTGGGAACCGGGCAGGGGACTCAGCCGCTCCCCCCCGGGAGCATCCCCCCGCGCCGGGGAGGCTTGCAGCGGGGATACGCCGGATAACGCCTCCGCTTTCCACGGGAGACCGGCCGAGCCTACGGGGATTTTAGGTGCGAATTGTCTGGTTGGAATAATAAATAGCGGGTTGACTTTGTAACGTCGGGCGCGCGCAACGCATTCATTTGTGATCCAAGCCTCTGATTTAAAGGAGGAAGAAAGGATCCTCGCCTGCCTGCAGATAAACTTAAGTAAATAACGTTTGCCATCAACTCCAAATGAAGAATGACAGTTAAATTTTATAATCATCTTCACAGCTCCAGGATTTACTTTATATTTTCTCAGGCTCGTGACCCGGGGGTTGTCATAGCAACGAGGAAATCCTGCCTTATCAGCCTCTTACATTTACATTCCTTACGGCTGCTTCCCTTTATGAATTAAATCCATCACGGTCTTCTATTCTCCAAATAAGAAGTTCTTAGGATTATCGCGCAGAAACAAGGATCAAATGCTTTGATTGAAACACTATGCAAAAGCTAATTCACTGGCGGTTTTCTTTAAGGGAAGATTGACTGCGCTACAAATAAATGGCTCCCATCCAAGCTGGCAGTTGGCAGCTTCTCACCAAGGGAAAAAAAAAAAAAAATTTGGGGAGAGCAAAGGCGGGTTTTGCAGTATGTTCACGTTGCTGGAAAATATTTCTACATCTGGACGGCAAGACGAGTATGTGCTCGGCTGAGAGCTCTGCAGAGCGTCCAGGGCACAGAGAAGGTCACCCCAAGCGCGTGTGTCTGGGCAGCTGGAATTGCACAATGATAACCTCTCGTGCGACGAGAGCCATGCAGATCCCCCCCGTTGGGCTCAGGGGTATTACTGGGCGGAGCGGGCGTCAAGCCCGACACCGCGAAGCAGAAACAGGAATGTCATCGCACGCGCCTGTTGGCTGCCAGATGCCGAGACCACCAGCCTGGGTAGGGGTTGGGTTGCACTAAAGACACAACGGAGTCAAAGAGAAGAAGTCATCAGGACACAGCGTGAACTCCCGTTGTGCAGATTTGGGGAGGGGGGTGAGACCATTTAATTGCTCACATTCAATTCCTCCGCATTCAACCGGCCCAGAGTCAGAGCGCAGTTAAATATCCAGACAGACCAGCACCAACACCCCCCATCTCTGTCCTGAACAATGCAGAAATAAAATAAACTTTAATTCCCAGAATGTTTTCTGCAAGTCTGTTGATTAACAGAACTCTTCCAAACTGTAATGAATTTCATAAAGGCAACTCTACGGTTACAGACCTGCAGGCATCAAGAGTTTAATTTGGTTAATGCACTTTTTATTCATTATTGGTCCTCCGCAAGAAGCTGATCACCAACTTACAGAGCGCATTGCTTAATTATCCATGCTGCACTTCTTAAAATGAGAACTATTTAAGCTGTCTGTCAATACGGCGCGCGGGGCCGCGGCCGCGATCGATCGATGCAGTGAGAGCGATGCCGCCGGAATGCCAAAGACCGGCAGCAGCACCACACCGAGAGACCTGGGGGGGGGGGGGTGTGCACGAGGCCAAACCATCAGAAACTCATCTCAAAGACTTCAAACCCTTTCTGTTTCCAGCGATATCATCTTCTGCATTTGCAGATGGTGAGCAGACTCCACAACTTTTCTTGCATGCACCATACATCTCCGTTTCAGTGCAAACAGCTCCTGAGCATCGTGCCTGGGCAGCTTTCAGCTAGAAATACTTTTTTTTTTTTCTTTATCTCAGTCCTCCACATTGCTATAGGGGGACAACGGCAACGTGCATTCCAGTCCTCTGCCAGCTCCCCCAGTGCCCTGGGAGAAATCAGAACTGGTCCCTCCAGGGCACCGCTTACCTACACACCCCTGATGCCGCTGAGGTTCAGCACAGCGCACATCCGCACCCGTATCGCCTCCAAGTCAGCAACTCCATAAACGCAAATTATTGTCCCTTCGACACAGGCGAGCGCAGAGACAAGACGACAAAGCCCCAGGAAGCTCCAGGACTGACCTAGGAGCCCATAGAGATTGCTCCCCCTCTGGACCGAAACCCTGCCCACCAACATCTTCACCAGCAGCAGGGTCTGACCGCCTTACCTGTCCCTTCCCGGTAACTAAAGCGATGCTGTGCTTCAGGGAGAGCCGGTACAACCCGACGGGACACATTCAGAGCCGCGTCTGCAGGGACAGCGCACAGCGATGGGAGACAAGGGCGGGTAGAGCCCGGAAAACGCGCGGCACAGGAGCTGGCGAGATGCTGCTCGGGGCAGAGCAGGCGTGGGATTCGCCAGCCTCTGCCGGCACGCCTTTCCTGAAATATTCAAAGCGGGCGGATCAATAATTCATTATATAATACGATAAAAGGTAATCCACTGTTTGAAGTCAAAGCTTAAACAAACTCCGCTTCAGTCACAGCACCGCGAGGTCTTGCAGGTTTGAAGACGCTCGGTGCAGCGGCGGAAGGCAGAAAAACGCCGTCGGGAGGGATGAATACATCCCTGCTCCGACAATTCCCAAGCCCTGTTGGAACGGAAACTATTTACAGCTACGACTTAAGCCAGAAGCCCTTTGCAAAGGGACGCTAATTCAATAGTAAGTAACATAAGTCAATATTCTTGTTTCCCCTCTCATCCCTTCAGCCAACATAAACCAATACAAATGATAATGACACGTCACCCATGACCTCTTAAATACGCTCCTTATGTTAGCAGTCTAATATTTATTATCCTCCTCAAGCAGATGACTCAAATGGAGTGAAAATTTACTTTGGGCAAAGGAATACCTAAATTGCATTACCGCAATCCTCCCAACGCGCCAAAACCAGCAGCAGCACGTGTCAACGCCCCGTTTTAAGGTTGCACGCTGGGATTTCCAACACAAACCGAACGCTTTGCTCCACCAGCCCAGGCTGCAACCCCAGCACGTGGAGTGTGGCTGTGGAAAGCTGATTTCAAGGGGATTGGATCAGCTTCACCGCTGTTTCTGGACCGCTTGCCAAAGGTATGTCAGAGCTGGAAATATGAAGGGCACGGGAGCAACCAGACGCTGAATTTCCAGACTTTTAAGAGGCGAAGGTAGCCTGCGGTTTCTTGGACTCCTCATCTGCCTCCAGACATTTAGGAGAGCTTAAAAAGATAAGGATCTAAATAGAAAATGTATCTACACCCACAAATAACTCATGGGCACAATAAGCGCCAATGGTGCGATGCACCGAAAGGGGAAACGGAGCATCCCCGCCTTCTCCAGCGTCCACCACGCATCACCAACTCTTTTGCAAAGCTTGTAGCCACAATAGCGGCTTGTTCTTCGCATAAAAGGCCACAACAGCGCACAAGAAACCCTGCTGATTCTTAAAAGGCATGGATCCAAGGTCAGCCAGGCTCCGAGCCAAGGCTCCAGCAATAAACCATCAGATCTGTTCTGGAGTGGGCAAGGAAAAAGACCTTTTAATTGCAGAGCTCTACAAGCCTTTCATATTAATTTAGCGTTCACCTTGAAGCTACCAGCTTTCTTCAGACCCTCAGCACAGCGCGGAGGAGTGGCGACAACCCCTTCAGAAGAGTGGAACGCTTTTCCCCAACGCTCAACCGCACCATAACCGACACGATACAAGCCAGGCGACACAACAGACGCCCCAAAGCCAACCACCATGAAGACAGCCCACCCAAAGCTCCTACGAGCCCGCCTGTGCCTCCAGACCCTCCCCTGCCTGTTCCCACAACAAGCATCAAAACCGCACCTGAAGGTCTATACGTACTCCAAAAATAGTCGCCGTGGGAGAGACCGCTCGTAAATCGAGTGAGAAAGTTCATTAAATGATAAAAATTCCAACCATGCTCCCGGGATGTAAATTGCATTCATACCCAGAGCTGACATCTTAAACAGTTTAATTTAGGTACAGCTCTTAGCGGCGGCGGGTGTCTGCAAGGGAAACAAATGCCTTGAATCATTTCAGAGCATGCTCCTGTCAGAAATGTCCTTTCTGACACCAAAATCAATTTTCCTTCTCCTTTACTGACTACTTTGCCCAAAATAGAATGGGAAAAGTTGCCTCGATTTCATCTTTTCTAGGTGGTACAAAACGTGCCTTTGAAGCTTTCAGGAAGAAGATGGCAGCCTGGAAGACGTGCGACCGCGGTAATTAGTGCTATTTTGATGGCAACGAGAACAAACCCGATCCATCTTCATTATGGAGATCTATAAAACCTTTGACAAGCCTCGTACGAGAGGCAGACAGGCGGCTTCCTCCTATCGACACCGGTGCTTCCGCACCCGACGGCACGAGCCGCGGCGGCACCTTGTCGGGATGTCTGCAAANCGCTTCCGCACCTGACGGCACGAGCCGCGGTGGCTCTGCCAACGGCAGCACCTTGTCGGGATGTCTGCAAACGCAATTAAAACAACAGCCGCTGCTATACTTGGTAAAACGATTCTTCAGCATTGAGTGACTTTAAATATGAAGCTTGATGTTCAAACGCTGCCTGGTTGCTCCATCCCCCTAAAACGGACGGCTCCATCTCTCCTGCCCAGATCACCGTGGAGTCAAGGAGTTGGAAGCCACCATAAGTTGGGTCATCACCATCAGGGCTTCAGTACACCCTCACTGATCCTCAGCCCACTGCCTCTGCCCGGTGCTTTGAGATGCTCAAAAGCATCTTCAAGACTTCTTACCTACGACCACTCCATGGCAGACTCCCCAGTCAACCGTTGCGTGCGCGCTAAACCAGTGAAACACGGCAACAGCTTCCAAGAGGTGTTTTTTAACCTCTACGAAGGGAAAACATGTAACGGTTTGTGTTCTAAAAGGAAAAGATGATGTGGAAAAGCAAGTTTAAAACAAGTAAAGCTACAAAAGTACAACTTGAATAAGCTCAGATTCCTGAAAAATGGATTCAGAGGCTCACAAGTGCCCAGTGACTCAGCTGGCTACGGGCATCTGCACATCGACCGAGCGCGGGCGGGAAGGAAGGGGCCATCAGCAGCCATAAGCAACAGCATCCACCATCATATTTTAAGTTTATTTTTCCTTGTCTGACCAGCTCCCATAGGGCAGAAGGCTAATGACGGCACTTCATCACCAACAGCGCCGGTTATCTGCATCCATCCTGCCAGCGCGACAGCTGTGTCACCGCGTCCCCAACCATCTCCACCACCCCAACCAATCGGCGGGTGCGAAGCCGCGGGATGGAGTGCCCTGCAGTCATTACTCACCAAGCGCTTTCATTAACAAACTGCCCTTAATTACAGCCGTAATTGCAAAATTATTTCATAGCAGCAATTATTCTTCTCAGCCCAATCCAGGCTATTTAAGTGGGACATTGTCTCCGAAAATGGCACCAAGCCAACTCATCTACAACCAAGAATTTGCCTTAATTGCGTTGAGTGGTTCCAAAATGGTGCAACCGAACCGGCAGCTCCCCGCGCGCCAGGGAGATGGGGCCCCGACCTGGGACACCATGTCCCCCTCGGGCGACCGCCTCGCGACAAGGGGTAACAAGGAAACAGCTCATTAAACGAGCGGAAAGGTCAAGAAGGGACAAAGACCCTTCAAAAGTACGATCCCGGATCTCCTCGTAACAGCAGGAGGTTGAGACAAAAGGGCGATTTTCTGCGAAAAGACTACAGCTATGTGAAAAACTCCTCATACATCATCCTCGTAACAACTTTAGAGCCAGAAAGTGAATCTATTTCATTTTGATCATTTCAAATACTCCATTAATGAGAAAAATTGAGGCATATTAGTCAGTGATCTGCAACCCGGGCAAGTGCGAGTGCAGGGCCAGGGTGCCAGCAATTCCCATCCCTGATGGTGCTGGGGGCAAGGAAAGGCGAAGGTTGGGGGAACCGCAGCTTGAGCTCACGCCCAGCACCCTGCTCCGGGAGCCACAGACCAGCCAGATCTGCTCCATTAATTTGACGCTCCTCCTCGCTTCTGCTCCTTCTTAATGTCCTCTGGAGTAAATACGGCAGCTGCACGTGTGCAGAGGAACACCTAGCGTGGAAAACTCCATACAAAGTTCTCCTGTTGTTAGGGAAAAAAAATCAACCTGCCACGAATTTGGCTCTTTTTGGTTTCCCAAGTCCAAGCGCCCATACACCAACCGTATCACAATGCATCTCTAATGTCTGAGCCCATTTCTGTGCACAAATATCGGAATAACACAGCCTTTGATGCTCTGGGTCTACCTCATCCACAAAGACAGGAGTTGGCTGCCAAACCTCCCAGTTACTGGTCTGGGTCTCCTGGCCATTGTGCTTCTTGGTGTCTCCTCGCCATGCTGGTAACACCGCCATCCCATCAGACTGGTCATCCCTACGGCAAGATGCTTCTAAATACTGAGAGCTGGGGTTTTTTTGAATCTGTATCATCTTGGAAATTCCAGGGTAATGTATTTGTCAATTTTATTAGAAGAACACATCAAAGACTTGCCTCCGCTCAGGGCAGTTATTAAAACAAGAATATTTCCCTGCAGATTGTCATACTCAAGCATTGCAGAAGAACGTGAAGGGGAGGAAGATGACATCTATGCAGCCAAACCGTACGAGGCGACAGTTTGTCCAACATCACCCAAACACCTTGGCCAAACAAGACTGAAAACATTGGCACCCGCTTCATGAACCGCCCGGTTGATAGAACAAGTGATGCCAGGTATTGAGCTACAGACACACCTTCTCCGGGATCGCAAATATCTGAAATTACAACACGCTCACGACCGCGGTGTTACTGCACTTCTCAGTCAAACCAGAGACATTCAATAATCACCCAGAAAAGCACCATCTGTTATGCCTTATTGCTTAATTAAACTAAAATACAGAACTCCTTAATTCTCACAGCTCATAAAGATAAAGGTCACCGCGCAGCTTTACTGTCAGGTATCCTGTACATAAAACGTGGAGCTGGGAAGTTCCTGGATGTCACTCAAACACTGACTGCACCCAACACACAAAACCATAATTCCAGCAGCGTGACACCGGATCGACGGCGTGGCTTTTGGACTGATAGCTGGAGCAAACGGACATTGTCCGCTCCTTCGGCATGAGCATGCCACTGGTGGGGCTCAACCAGGCTCCAGTGGGCACCCCCCATGCCACCCAGACCCCTGCTTGTTCTGGCTCCAGGCATCTGGAGAACATTGGTCCAAAGACCTGGAACACCGAGACCAAAGACTGCGCCTATCGACAACATCCGAACTCAACGCTTTTGCCCTGTCCACCCCGCTGGCTGTTTTCCCATCGATTTGCAACCGCAACACCAATACGTCAAACTTGCCGAGCACTTCAGCGTGCCACAGCTTAGAAGTCCGTACAGGGACATCCCAACCACAAATCTGTTATATTGGAAAACTATCCCGACATTCGCATTCAAACAACCGACGTGCACCCAAGTGGGAGCAACTGTTCAGCTTGTGGTGGAGGTGGCTGGGAATCCAGCCGAGCTGCTCGCAATTTCGGGAATGAAACAGGAACCAAAACGTTCCAGCAGAGACGCCACAGAGGAGTCGTACATGCTTGCTTTCTTTTTCTTCTGCATTTGTGTGCACAGAAAAGGGAAACGGAACCGCAAATGTGGCACATGACTGACCCGAGGGTCACCACGGGCATCGCCAGCGCGACCCTCCTGCTTCAGCGCCGGCTCCAGGACAGACAGACTGCCCCTTCCGCAGTCGTTTCTATGTGAAAAGGGATTTCCAGCACATTTGCTGCTCCGAAACCCCCGCCTCGCCTGTCCGGTGTGACAGATGCGAGCAATCAACCCCAGTCCTCTTGTCCCACACCCAGGCAGCCGCTCCCCTGCCTACCCACTGCTCCAGCCAGAACACGCCCAACACTCCGCTTTCCCCAAAGCTGCTATTTTCCAAAACCTCCCAGCACCGTTATTGTTCTCCTCGGTAGGATCTGCTTTGTCTTTCGAGCATGAACCCCAGCGGAAGCCTCACTAATGCCAACCAAAATTCAATTACTGGCTTGTCAGCTCTTGCGCATTCCCTTTTGGAGGCTTGGGTTAACGGAGAAGGTGAATTAAAACCTGTCTGATGGGTAAGAAGTCTTCAGGCTGCCGTGGCACCTTTCAGGAGCACATCCGAGTGCTTTCCGCAGCAACGGAGACTGATGAGATGCTTCACAGAGCTTCTCTAGAAGATGAGGACTAACAGACGGTACGGAGCGATTATGGGGTTTTTTTTTTTTCTTACTTTGGGCTTCCTGTAGGTGGAGGCAAACTCCTTGCTGAAAAAGAGGAGGATGGACAGAAAACAGAGCAGCAAGGTACCTGCAGCAGCTGCCAGCGCATCCCTCCTGCACCCGCGACTCCTGGAGCCGAAGAGCATCCCCACCGGTGCCACCCCAGCCACGCTGAACCGTGTCACCAGCAAAATATTCCCAGCACAGATCCTACAAATCTGTTGTCACTTCTGGAAACACACTGACTACAAGGTGATGGGGGAAAAACCCTGCAGACCCCAGCATCCAACACACTGTGCCCATTTTGTTTTGGGGTGTCCTGCCCTCGCCCCCAGAGTCCCCGGTGTGAGGAGCTGGTGGCAGCAGAGATGTCCCATCCACGAGCCCCATCCTCCTCCCAGGCAGAGCTGCAGGGACAGGGGACTGATGCACGGCAGCCACGTGGATTCTGCCAAATCCTAGGTACCCAAGACTTGTCCCCCTTGGAGCTATTAAGCCGGCTGCGAGCGCAACTACAGCGCTGTAATGAGCTGCCTAACCTTGCCCCTCTGCTCCACCCAGGCTTTAAAATTTAAAGCTCGAGCTAGCTCAACACGAACAGATGAGCAAGAACATCACGCTGCTCCGAGTGTAGGTGCAGTGCTTTATATCTCCATTAATATTTCAGCTGCTCCCATCTCCTCCTCGTGTTATTTATATCCGCTCACGCTTCTGCCGAGCTCCTGTTTGCTCAGGGAAACACTCCCCGCGGCGGGACTGCAGGCTCTCAGGACAGCGAGAGCCTCGACAGGTATTTTAATGCACCGCCAAACCCACGTGCCACAACACCGACACGCCTACCGAGCATCCTCGGGAAACTCCATCGCACGTGCTAACGCTCAGCACGGCACGGCATGCCGGACGGCGCGGCAGAGCCCTGTGGTCAAGCCCATGCTTTCCTGGCTGGATTAGGAAGAAAATTCAATTACACAAATATTTCACTAAATATCTTTTTAAGCCTATTAATATTAATATCAATTCCGCCTCTTATATGCCTGGCATTTAAAAATCCATTTGAAAAACCTCAAAGTAATGTAAGATTTGCATCTAGAATACAAATTAGCAAGCAAGGCTCCCCGCTCTGTTTTGCCTGGCACCCAGATCTGCCCAGTTAGTCTTAGATGTCACTCGGTGGCACTTAAAGAAGATGAATATTAAAAGCATGCTCTTGCCTGCAAATGTTTTACAGCTTGCTGGCCGCTGCATTTGTTTAAAGCTGCAATTACACCGAACAAACAGTCCCTACAAGACCAAAACCTTCTATTCATTCGCACGTCGCCACGTAGCCGGCACGCCGATACGGTTTCAAATTAATATTGAGAATTCCGTACCCGGGGAAATAAATGGTGTTATGCACACAGCCATGGGTGGGGATGTGTTTGCTTTTCTCTATGGATTAGATACAACCTTTGAGGGATCCATTAAGAGATGCATGCTACCTGGTTCGCATGCGATAGCCTCTCCTTTCTTCCCTCCTCTGCCGAGCAGCCTAAAATTTACACCTTTTATTCCAAAAACCACCTTCCCTGCAACCACCTAGTAATGGGAACCATCCAGAAGCACATGAAAAATGAAAAAATTCTATTTTCTGAATAGCTATCCAACAAATGGAAGATATATTAGAATTACTTAGTTCATCAAGATTTAACACAATGCCAGTCTGATTTCCCATCCGTGTAACTGGACCCAGTCTCTACCCAGTTTGGAGTATTATGGGATGAAAATACCAAGCGTGGGCAGGCAATCGCTTGGGCAGTGCTGCAAAACCCTCACAAACACATCCTGCAGCCACACCCTCCGGTCAGCCTTTGGGGCTTCAAAAAGAACCCATGCCCTGGGGAAAAAAATAAAATTACACTAAAAAAACCCCAAAATCTACCCTGCCCAAGGCTGAAGCGAGCCTGCAGTCCTGCCCATGGCGTCAGGGTGGTTATATCGAGAAAATTAGAGACTAAGAATGGAATCTAAAAAGAAAGTGATTGCTGAGCAGCAGCTGGTCATTTCCAAGAGTCATACAAGCCAGCTCGCCGGCATCATTTGAAGCTGGAGGTACACGGGGTCCGAGATGTCCCTGGACCCCAGCCCCGTCGTGCTTCACACCAGACCCAGCCTCCTCCTCCTCCTCCTCCGCTGCTGGGGAAACCACACGCAGCTCCAGCGCCCAGGCTTCCTCCCTTTTATCTCCGATGACTCATGAGCTCATATCAAAATATTTTCTTTCGAGCTGGCAAAATCCAAAGCCACATTTTCCTTCCCCTCTTACAAACCAAAGCGTAAGCGCTGCAGACGCAGCCAGGGAGCCGCCAGCACCGGTTCAGCACCGCGACGCTCCTTCCTCGCCCACCCCGCAAACTCAAACCGCCGCTCGGTGTATTCCGCAGGGCAACACCCGATGAACACCGAGCCGAGTAAAACTTCGTTTCACGCAGAAGAAAGGGCGCACGGACCTCACACCAGCTTTGCCTGGCTCAGCGTCAAGCCAGAAGGATGCAAACTGTCCCAGGGTGGAAGAGAGCCGCACCCCAGTTCTGTGCTGACCCCATCCCCGTTCGGGGGTCTGTCCTCCCCTTGGGGATGTGCTGGGGGATCAGCCCCTCTGCTGGACCCCGCGGCTTGATGCTCAGCTCATTTACAGGAAAGAGAGAAAAGCATTGGGTTGTGGTTTTGTTTTTTTTTCCTTTCCTAGCTAAGCTACACAGCAGAGCTGCCGACATAAAGTTCGTCAAGCGAGTTTCGCTTTATGGCACCAACAAGATCAGAAAACAATTCGCTTTCTTCATGTCGAGTGAAATGTTTCAATATCTAACTCAATGTTCCCAATCTAAACATTTATGAATTCAGTGAGAAGTCCATGTAATACCTTCGCTTTATATCCATCTACTAAGGGAAGAAATTACACCAGCCATTTGTCATCACCGTCATTCCAGAGATAAGTAACAATTCAAATAACTTTAACTTACCTTCAGAACTACAGCTACCGTAAAAAATAGCTGTATGTGCAGGTTCTACCATGCTATAAGAAAAGATTACTTTAATTTAATTCCTCGGGAACAAAGTTAATAGAGGACCTCAAACCGGTGCCAATTCATCATGCCGGAGAGCCACTGCGATGTTTTGCTCAAGAATGTTATCAGCAGAATAGCTAAAGAAGATATCAATTGTGTAAAAGAATTTAGAAAAGTCGTAATTTCCTTCTAAATAGTAATGTGAGGAAATGAGATTTAGGATGGGGAAAATCTGAGTTTCGATCCCAATTTGAAATATTACATACACGGCTTTTGTTTCAGAAGCAAAGAGCACCGGTAGGTTATTTAAAAGCTTAATGGCAGCTGCAAAGTGCCATTATATAAGAGAAAATCTCCAGTGCCTTTCCAGCACAGCACCCTAATGTTTCAGCCAAGCATTCAGCAGCAGCACAACATTTAGCACAGATGATGGAGGAACTCGTCCCCCGTCCCTCCCGTGTGCCAGGACATCCACCGCAAACGCTTCTCCCTCACCCAAGGACCTCGCTGGGCTCCGGCACACGTTCAAGTGGCTCCAGGAGGAGGTAAGAGGACAGCAAGTCTCATTTTTCAGCCGAGTGTCTAAGCCCAATAATAGAAACGCTCGTTTGCCATGGAAGCAGCATTTCAACGCTCAAGAGGGCTTCATTGCACAACCGACGGGGGTTATTTCATCCTGCCGTGTCACCAGTTTCTCCTTGTTAGAAATGCAAACCAACGGGTGCGGGATGAAAGGCTGGAGAACAATGAACAATCAAGGCTCAGCCGCGAGACGGGAGGAGCGGAGACGGGGGCCAGTTGCTGGACAGACCGCGCTGGTCAGCTGCGGGAAGACTCGTCACAGTCTCTTTGGCGAGGAGCAGCCAGCTGGGAACAAACTCTTCCACAACGCTCCCCATGGCAGAACGAGATGGTAAACTCTCAAACCATCTCAAGATCCTTGAGTTTCCCTCTCCAGGGTACACGGGGGAGGTTGGGTGTCCCACTTGGCACATCTCCGGTTTCCCTGCCCGTTCCCAGGTGCGGCTGAAGCAGCTTGAAGCTCTTCGTTTGGAGCAGAGCTTGCAGCCATCAAGGGTCAATTGGTTTGTCCACATGCAAAGTCAAGAGTTCAAATTAAATCTTCAGGCTCAACCACCTTAAAAAATTCCTTCCCCTGAGGGCTCAGGTTTGAACAATCGACACGACACAGCAAAATAATTCATCTCTGCTCAACCAACCAACCAACCGTGGGACCCAATTAGCTGGGGGACATCTGAGGAGGGGTTTGGAGAGGAGCAGCAAGGACCAGACCGCCAATACCGCAACAAAGCGCTGATGCTCACAGTGATCAGTTACTCAAGTTCCTGACATCGGAGGGTCTGTCTTGTACCCAGACACACAGAAAAACCCGCCTCTCTAAAGTACTAACCAACCCCAAGTCCCACAGCAGACAAGCAGAGAGCGGGACACAGCCTGAGGATGGAAAGTGGTTTGTCCATGGACTGACATCTGGGAAGGACTGACGATGACCGTCTGCATCAGGGACCCTTCCCAACCAAACACCCTGCTAACGAACGTCGCAAGAAACCATTCGCTCTGCTGGATAAAAACCTGGAGCAGAGCACAGGCTCTCCTCTGGGCTCCCCGCTGTCCACAGCGCCTACCCGGGGCAACTACGCCGCAGTTCTGCTCAGGGCTCGCCTAATAAAGAAATTGGGCTTCTTGTCAGCATCGCTTTGCAAAACTTCACATCTGAAGCAGAAACCAAGGGCAAAACTAATCAAAAGGATGCAGACGCTACTCCTGGAACGGGTAGTGTTGGGGGGGGAGGAGGAACGGGGGCTGCGCTCGCTGCTAAATTTAGTCCGATTTTCATCTGCCTTGAAAGTGTCAGCACTCAGCAAGGAATAAAACAAGGTTAAAGAATGTGAAGTTGAAAGCGGATGTCTCGGTGTTTATCTACAAAAGCAGCACAACTTTTAACGGCATCATCCCAAGTGAGCGCGATGCAACTCTAAACGGCAAATTTGCATAATAAATCTCTCCCAGCTTCCCTGCTTCTGCCAAATAGTACCAGGAAGCGTTTTCCTCTTTGAAATCCTCCCGACACCTCCAGTGCATCCCTGCCTAACCAACTGAATCAACCATCCAACCACCGTGACCTCCCAGTACGGTCCACGGTCCAAAGGCGCATAAGCAACCCAACGTGTGGCTCCCAAAGTCACGCAGCCATGGGGAAGTGCTGCTCCCTGCGGCGTTTCCAACACGTCAGCACCGCAGACCCAAGGAAACGGGAACAAAACTTCCAAAAGCTTCGCTCCGCAGCCTCTCCCAACCCTTCACAAGACAGCTACTATTTTCTCCGCAGCATGTTTCATGCCACCGCCTGATAGAAACCCAGAAATCCCACATAAAATCTGTGGACACGCTTGAAGTCATGGTTAACCACCGACTATCATCTCAAAAATAAATCTTAAGGGGTTTGGCAAAGCACGCAGAGAACTGCTGGGAATCCAGAGAGGCTCGTGACTCATCGGTGGCATGTAACCAGAGAAAGGCACCCTGTAAAACTGAAACGGATCCTAGAGCCTTAATGAGCTTCGCTCCAGAACAACAGCACCTCTTTTCCCGGAAAAACGATGCCAGTTGCAATAAAGTTGACCAAATAAAGAGGCTCGTAGTTTTATCAATAAGTTTTTACAAGGTTGTTAATGGAGACTGCGGATCACCAGGCTGAAACCTGTCATTTTCTAATCAGATTTAATACTCGTTTTCCTCCTACGACTGAATATAAATTATCAATTCCTGCACAACATCATGAGTTCAGAAGCGGTCTCCAGCGCCGCAGAGGATTGGCTCCGCACAGCTCCCCATCGGCAGCAGTCCCAACAGTGCAGCTGCAGCGGCCAAGCCTTTGGGCAAGGTGGACTTCCAAATCACGGGTCACGGCACCGAGGAGCCACCGACGGCGACTGTAATGGTATGGTTTGATCAATGGCAAAAAGCCCATGCAGGTACCAAGAAGAAATACCTCCTATTTAGCCAGCACTGTGTGTTTGACAGCTTACAAGCCCTCAGGCTTTGGAGACGGCTTTATTTCAACCTGCGCTGAACATCCCGACGCCGTGGTGGCAGGATGAACCATCGCAGGCAGATCTCCCCGAGATAAGGAGCCGGTCACCCATGGGCATTGCTGAGGCTGGGGAGGGAAAACACGACGCAAATGTGTCTTAAAAAAATGTACAAAAAGAAAGATTACTTTATCCAAAAATCTATGTTGTAAGAAAGTCATCAGATGACAACCTTCAGGAAAGCCCGGGCCACAGCCTCAGCAGCGGTATTTGCTTTCAGTAGGAGACTAAAAGGACCATGCTAATGGGACATGTTACTACAAACAAAGAAAACCCAATACTAAAATCAGAACCTAAATCAGGCACAAATATTTTTCCAGACCTGCAATCAACTTTGCTTTCCACTCATCCTCCTCTATGCACCAAGGGCTGACGTTAAATTCCATTAAGCATTTGTTAACGTTAAGTTTTGCTCCTCCAGAACTTCAGCAGAGGTGCTGAAGCGGTTACGGCACGGCAAAACATATTTAGGTTCGCTGCAGATAAAGCCAGGTGATTACAGGGCTTGGAAATATGTGTCTAAAATCAAGATGGAAAGATAAATCCTTTGGAGCTCGGGATATTTATCTCGACGCGTTCCAACCGCAAGGCACGACGGGGAAAGCAGAATAACTTTAAATGCAGCGTCAGCTCATAAAAGCAATAGTGTTTGCACCGAAAATAACCCTGCGAGCCAAACGGCTGTTTGGTAAGCGGCAAACAGCTTCAGTATAGATTGCACATATATCAACCCTTAATTAATACAGTCAGCTCCAGCCAAGCTCCATAAAATATTATCCAAACGCATACAAATCCACCCGGCCCCGCATCGTTCTCCGTGCTGGAATCTCCATCCCCTGAGCACGGAGGTGATGGCACCACCCCAAGTCAACTTGGGGTGTTGGAGGAACCTGAAGGTGGGAAAGCCCATAAATGTGGCTGAAATTTCAAGGCTATCAGGGAGAGACACTGAACCCAACACAAATCCAAACTTTGGATCGATACACCAGAGAATATAAAGAGGCCACAGCAGGCTTTGCAAATTAAACGGCGTATCAGAACTTGGCGCATTAATAATGAGCATTTTCTTTGTTTCAAATTCAATGAATTTATATCATCCTTCAGCGCTGTTTAGCCAAAGCAAATAAAAAAAAAAACAACAAGAAAATGACATTACTCTTTCCCATCCACACAGAATGATCTGGATATTCACGTTCAAATTTGCTATCATGGATTAGCTGAAGGCAATTACTTGACTTGCTGAATTCTTTCACAATAATTTAAAAAGAGGACTCAAGTCTGTTCTAATAAGAAAAATGAAATCCCATTAGCTGCGTCTCCAATGTATATTAATATTTCTTTTGTTTAGAAAGGTTAATATCCCCCACATAAAGGAGCACAGACTGCCTGTTAAAATAATTACATCGTGACATTTCAGAAAGGTTGGCACATAGACATGGTTTCCTGCAAAGAAACAAACAAAATAAGCAGGCTTCGCAAAAAATTATCCAGACTTAAAATATGCAAGGCACCGGCGACTCCGACCCCAGCAACAGCTCCCCGGGAGGTTTTCTCCTGCAACCCCCTTTGCCCTGAAGGAAACACTTTTGGATCCCGGCACCAAGACATAAAATGCGGTTTGGGGAGGCTGCACCTTGAGCAAACCATCCAAAGCCCCAAAGCTTTCCTGCAAAACCCTGCAAGACCCAAGAGAAGAGAAACGCTGCGTGCTCCCGCGTGCTAGAGAAGATAACCGCGGTCCTCCTCAACACCCAACCTTCCAGCAGCACGAGTCAGGGGTTTATCAATTAGAAACCCACAAACATTTAAAATACTGTGATTTGAGGAATTGCAATTTGCGAGGTTGGAGCTTTCGAGCATTGCTACAGGTGGCACCGACCTCGGCTCCGTGCCGAGAAATACCACCGCACGTCGTTGCGCCGGCAATTGGAAGGGTTTCTTGGTAACCTTCCCACTACTTGTTGGTTTCCTCCAGAGGAGAGTGAACAAGCGGCTCCAACTCTTGGCTTGCACCGGGGATGACACATTTGCACGGACAGGGAACCCTCCCCGCCCGCCTCCCACCTCTTTGCAGGGGATGGGATGGATTCGCTTCGAGCCGCCCCTGAAATTGTGGTTTGCTTTAACGCCGCTTGCAGCTTCCTGCAAAAAAAATCAGTTCTCTTCATCGCATGAAATATTTGCATATTTTAAAGTGTTTGAAAAGCAACAAATGTTCCAGTTTCCAAATGATTTTGGAACATGCACATATAATTAGCCCTGTCTAACAAATCTGCTCCTGCCTGCAGTAGTAAACAACTGAATCTAAGCCAAAGCCTGTTCCAGAGACATCAAATGTCAAGGTCTGACTCCTGTTCTAACACCCCAGCCGAAGCCTGGCAGGTAATATTTTCTCGGGGCTTATTTGCTTTGACTAAGCCGTGTTAAAGGATAAGATGCACTTAATTCCAGCGGGTTCCTACATGCAGTAATACGTTCAGCTCGTGTAGTCTGCTATAGTCATTCCATTTCGCCTTGCAACGCTTCAAAGACCCAGTGGGACTACAAAAACCTCGCCCAATGCTCTCAAAGAGCCGCCATAAGCTTCAGGGTCCATTCTTCTCTTTGAGCTATCAAATTTTCAAAGTTAGTTACAAATCTGCTTCTGATTCCAGCAACTGCTCTTAAGCTACACCTGGTTTTGTGACCTCCAGTCTGCAGCTCCCGAGCCAAGCGCCGACTCCGGCAAACGATGCGAACGCAACTCTGACACCGTTGACCATCTCCAAAGCGGGGACGCGTTACACCATATCATGAAACCGGAAGGATGTTTAATACCGATGATGAAAATCAATCTTCTCTTATTGCCTCTTCCACGGGATGGCAACACAGGCTGCCTCCACCCGCAAAAGGTCATGTTTGCATTTCTGGTAAACACAACGCTTTGTTTGTTCCTCTCCGTCCAATATGCTCAAGTGAGGCACATCTGGCTGACTTGTCAAAAGACAGTGAAAGTTTGAGGAAATGGTGTTCCACAGATGTTACTGACTAAAAATAGCCTTTGCAGAAACGATAACAATTTTCCAGCTCAGTGGCCAAATATACCGCTCGAAGGCACGTATTGCCAATAGAGACTCATCGCAGATGGCAGCTTCAGCGACTTGCTTCTTGTCCTATTAAAACTTCTCTCTCCTACCATCTTTTGTCAGCCGAACCAAATTCAATCATTCCAGAATGGCAAATCCCACTCGAAAGCCTCCTCTAGAACCCCATGGGATCTAACGATCCTCCTCAACATCCCCCTGGACGGAGCCCTGCAAGTCCAGCTTTGCGGCGCGGTCGCTCCTACTCAACCCAAAACAAACCGTGTCGGTCGCATCCATCACCTCAAAGGAGATATTACTGTTGTTTCATCACACCCGAGACCTACCTTTCATAAATATGAAAAAACATGCAACACTCCTTAATCTTCAGCTTCCAAAGGAATAATTTTCAAATCAGCTACCTGTAATGAAAACAGTTGTTCTCCTACAAATTCATCAGCAGGAGAAAACTGCGCATCTTGCATCTCGGGGTAGGATCTTTCAAGGCGGTATCTCTAACAGAGACACAGAAAAATAATCATATTATAGAGCCAACCAATAAATACTGGAGGTTTAGTAAAGCACAGACAAAGCAATTTCTGCAGACTCTGCCCGGGCTGCTCCTACACTTATTGATAGCAGAAAAAACTGAATGCGAACCACATCAGAACGGCAAAAATAGGAAAAATATCTTCTGGAAATAATTCTCTAAAATGAATACTGATATCCCATTGCCATCTAAGTTAAAATTCTGCAGAGGAGAAAAATACTTCGAAACTCCCTGCATTCACTGTTGAAAATTCTTTACATTCCGTGACTAAACCCTCAACGCCACGGCGGTATTTCAATCGGGGATTCTGCTGATGTTCACAAACCGCGTCGCGCTGGTGTGGTTCGTGCTGTCAGCAGAACCCCTTGACTGAACACCATGTCATTCACAAGATAAAGTGTCCGAGAGGCAATTCACCAGGTCTTAAAGCAGAGAGAGCGATGACCTCAATCCCCTTAGGAAGACCGTCTCCCTAAAACGCCTTCAGAAAGGCAGAGAAGGGATTCTGCAGGAATCCATCACCTCCGGCTCAAGCCTCCGCGGCTGGGCTGCCGCACTCTTGCCTTAAATTATTCAGCGCTTAAATTGATCCCTGTCCTCTGTAACAACCACGCACGTTGAGACACGCGGTGCACACAGATAGGGATGCTGGTGGTAGAGCTTGGCTCCCGCTCCGGGTGGCTCAGAGGATGCTCCCGCCGGGGATGTGCCGTGTTCCGGCAGCTCGGCGCCGTGGGGCTGGTACCCACCCGCGCTCCGCGGGATGCTGGGAGTACCCCACTCCCTGCCCATCGGTACGCCGGGTTCAGAGCCCAGAGTTAGATGTTGCAGTTATTGCACAGCTACAAGGAAAAGTCACCTTGGCTCCTTTTTTCTTTTCTTTTTGGGAGAGAACAGTGGAAACACGCTGCAAACAACTGCCACGGGGACTATTGCACCACGACCACCAAGCCCGAAACCTCAACAGAAGGGAATTTTTACTCAACTGACCCTTTGTGTTTTGTTTTCAGATTACTGCTTAAATTCACAAACCTGATAAACAGAAGATATCTGCTAAATCTTTTCCCAGCATCAGTTTAACCGATGGAAACAAGCAGATCTATTTCCTCACCACCGCAGCAAGAAAACAAAAGAATAAAAAAAAAAGAAAAAAAATCCCACAGCAGTTCCTTCCCTCCAGGGAAGATGAGTATTTGATATTCTGGGTTTTTCCACAGCAGAACCGCAGGGAAGCACAAAGGCGGCGGGGTGCTGGGTGCTCTACACCGCAGCACCTGCCCGACGCCGTGGCTGCCCCACGGGCATTCCTAACACCCCCAAAACCACGCAGGGCTTTCTGGGGGGCTGTTGGAAAGTCAAGGGAATTTAAGAGGAAAGGAAGCAGCGTCCATAGCTCTGGATAGCCCCGAAAGCGCGTGTCGAGGCCACGGCACCCCAGGATGCCGCTGGTTGTTCCTTCCCCTGCAAAAGCTGCAGGGACGGGGACGGCGAGAGCAGAACCCGCCATAAATAAACATCGCAGAGAAAGTTTCGTAGCATCTCCGATGCCTGTCACATCCCAACGTTCTGCGCGGAGACAGATGGTCTAGGCTTCTATTAGCAGTGAATAATGAGATGTGAAGTGAAAGGTGTGAGATGCTATTTAACCTTGCTTCCCCCCAACATCATAAGTCTCGAACTGTACAGCATTTGAGATTTTTTTTGTGGTTATAAAACACCAGGAGCAGTAATAACCACAAGTTAGCTACGCACCGGTTATTTTGCTGTCTTTAAAACCAAATTTCTTCCTCTTGTAGCCTTCCACAAGACTGAACCATCTGCAACAAAGCCAAGCAATAGCAATCCAGAGGTACCTAGCGAGCAGCCCCCCACCCTGTACAGGCACAGCCGCACCAGCCACCTCCGCACCCCTGGTATTAAGTTGTCTCTATTAATCAAGGAGTCCTGGAACAGCCCTTCTGAGAGATGCGCTACGCTCGTGGGGAACCCTCACCCACCTCTCCTCCATCCAGCCAAAAACTGACTGCTGGCAACACCCGGTGGCTTTTTCCTCTCTTTGCAAAGACACAACCTGGGCAGAAAGTCCCTTGCTCGCTCTGGGGAGGAGACGGGAAAAGGAGGAGCGCTCCTCTGGGCTGCAGCGAGCTGAAGAAGGTGCTGTTTGCATCTCGCACCGTCCTTTATTAGCTCAGACAAACAGGCTGAATAACTCAGGCTGTCGAGCAACGCGTGCTCTCCGAGCCTTTTTGCATATCGCAATTAAAGGCGCTGGAAAGGCTGCTGCAGAGCCTTCTTGCCGCTCGGCTCCGGATCTCCACTCCAGGAGACCGGCACAAGCAGAACCAGACCCTCGGCGCAAGCTGAGCCTCCTCCCAAACCCATCGGCCGTACGCGAGAGCAAGCGTCGGCACATCTGCTCATCTGCCACTTGTTACACTGGCAGCTCTCGGAAATAAATCATCTACAAGGATGCGAAACGTTTTGTTCAAATTAATGGGCTATTTTACTCAAAAGCGCGTTCCCCCGAGTCATGTGCATTTGCAAACACGCTCGCAGAACCGGTTTGAGCAATTTGCAGACAAAAATTTGGCAACATGATACACTTACCCGGGGAATACACATTATGTCTTACTTAGATAAACAGGCGTCGTAGCTACTATATACAGCATACCTATGTGTATATATATGCACATGCTTATTCTAACGGCGGGGCGCCCCGGCGAGTATAGCAAATCCTTCCTTCAGGGTAAATAAAACCCTTTTGCAGGAGCAAGTTTTTTAAAATCACATTTGCCACGAGAAACAAAGGCATGAAATACATTGTTCCCCTTACACGGGTATTTATATTCCTTATTATTCATTTAAAAAAAGGGAAACATCATTTTTTACTGGTGGATGAAACGGAGGTCTGGCGATCCTGAAAATATGTGGGGAGCAGGAAGGATGCTTCCTAAGTACCGCAGTCACGATGAGGAGGTTTTTCAGTCTCGCAGGACTGGGAGGGAAAATTAATCCAGTTGAACAAAGTCTGAGGCCACAGTGCGCTGCTCTAAACTCTCTGAGGTTCACCTGAAGGTCATAAATAATTGAACAGGGCACTTCCTACCTGTTCCACCTTGGAGACCATGAGAATGGCAAACAACAAAAATGTTTTTCTCCCTCTGTAGTATCTCCACTGACAAGGTGCTGCAAAAATTCCATTTCCGAGCAGGCTGACATTCAATACCGAGATGTTCAGATCTGACTTCTCCTTTTCAAAGCAATCTCCTCGCTAATGCATCCCTCCCCACCAGCCTTCCCCATGGCTCATCCCTTTCCTACAAAGTTGCTCGTGATCCAAGGAGATAATTTCTGCCTTTAATCTAGACTCCAGTGGAAACTAAATTAACTTCTCAGCGCCTCGGATGGAAGGCACCGCATCAGAGCACTCGCATTTGAGGAGCTCGGCTTGTCAGATTTACCAATATATCACGAGAAGGTTTTTACAGAAGCACCCGAACGCTCTCAGCCGGGGTGTCTGACAGATGCACAGAGAAAACCGCACCGTTCCCCCATCCCACCTCCCCTCCCGAACCAACCACCAGCCCCCAGAGCCCCAAAAGTGGGGAGTTGGGGTGGCAGAGAAGAGAAAACCCAAGGTGCCCATCGCAGAGCAAAGGAGCCATCGGCGGGCGTCCCCCCCCCCAGCTGCAGGATCAGAGGCTCCTCTTTCTGCTTAACTGGTGTTTTGACAATAGCTTTTTTTTTTTTTAGGAGACATTTGTCATTAACAAACTTTAGACAAGGTTAATGAAAGTTCTGTCACTTTAATGTCTAGCCTGCTTTAAATTACAGATGTCATCTGCCATGACTAAAGAAAGGGCACCGAGCAGTGATACCATAAACTATCATCTCCAGGGACACACAGGTAATTGCATAGCTCATTAAAAAACTGTTTTAATTATTAATTGACCGTGTCAGAGTTGTCCTTTGAAGTCGGTTTTAATTTTTTTCCTTGCAAGCATGATGGTTCCAAGCTGACCTACACAACTTTCTCTCCCACCTCCAAGCACCCGAAGGGAAGGTTGGGACCAGGCTCCCGGCATGGTGACCGTGTCCCAAGAGCACAAGTGTTGCACACACTCACACACCCAAATCACACCGGGAATGGCATTAAATAACAAATATTTGGGTGATGAAAGGGAAAACACCTTAGATATTATATTGGCTGGCCACTGAACCCAAAGAAAGAAGAAAACTCTGAATGGTTGACCAGCCACAGAGAAAAGAAATAACGCAGGAGGAGTTTTTCTAGTTCCTGCTGCTCCGAAATCATCCGGCTTATCATCCCTGTCGAGAGGCTCAAACAGCCTGACTGAAGCTGTGGGACTGGATTTCAAGAGGTCCCTCCCCATGCCTCTGATGACCAAAAAGCAGGCTGGAAAACCGATACCAAAAATTCACACGGCCGGATTATATGAGATTATACTCATGTCGCTGCCTTGGGAAATCCCCACAACCCCAAGGAACAGGGGAAGGTTTCTTGAAACACAAACACATGAACGCAGCTCCAGTGGATGCCGGCTCATACATCACTCACAGCCATCAGCAAATTAAAACCCAACTTTTTCCTCTGGAAAAAACTAGAGATGGCATCTTGCAGGAAAACCTCCAAAAAGAGAATGTGGCACATGGCCAAGACAGCCCATGGTGGCACCCATCCCGGCCAGTTCGGGGAAGGGAGCGATGTTGGGTCAACGCATGTCTGGGGAGATTCTTTGCTGGGTTTTTTAACGCACCAAGCGACAAAGCCCTGGAGAAAGCACACCACAGAAGGAGCTGGCAAGTCCCAGCAATCATCAGCTGCTGGGCTTCTCCTTCGACGGTACTCGGACCGATCGATAGAAGGTATCTGTACGAGAGGACGCTAAGCACCATACGGGTGTCTTACGGGATGAACCACGGCCGCACCCGCCACGGACCCATTCACCTGCATCTTTCCTCATTTAACCCAATGGCGAATGCAATTAGGGATGTTCCCTGGCTCCCCATATCCATCAAAATGAGGGAACACCTGAACACATTGAATAGCAACAGGAATTGGGAAGAAAAAATCATCTATCTTCAATTAAAATAGAAAAACCTATTTACACATCACTGCACGACAGACCCCTCCGAGGGGTGCATCAAGGCTTTTGAAGACAGGAGGTTCACTTGAGTAGGTTTTGCAGGTTATTTATTTTGCAAATTTGGGATGCGTGGAGCACAATGAACAGACACCACCATCCCAAAGCCCGTCCTGACAACTGAACGACCCGGCAGCTTTTGGTCTAAGCAAGGGTTAATGCCTTCCCTTCCCCAGAGCCTAGCAACAGGAGAGGTTTTAGAGACAGGTAAAGAAGATCAAAGCACGCGCATCACACAGCTCCCCTAATTGCCAAGTGCCAGGCTGGGAGGAAGAGAACAAAGTTCCAGCTACCGCGGTTACGTCAAGAGCAAGGAAACAAGGAAACATCTCGCCAGCCAGCACCAGCTGTAATTGCACTCCTAAGCTGAAGCTGTAGGAAAGGGATTTTACAATGTCAGCGCTGGCAAGTGCTGCTCTCGCTCCCCCCGAGCCGCGTATTGTGGCAGAATATACAGTTTCTTGTTAACATTTGTCTTAGGCGCTAATTAATTCTACAAGGAAGCAGTATAACACAGCTGCTTCTGCTGCCTTTACCTTTTACAGAACATCCTTCACACGTCGAGAATACGACTCCTTCCTTTCTTCCGACGCTGCCAGCAAAACCACCCTCCCCATTCCGGCTGCATTAAAGACTGAGATTATCCCAGGGTGTAGTTGGGCTCCTAACTCTCCTGATTTCGTCTATCTAAGATCCCGAATGCCAGCATCACCCTCCACCCACCAGCTACAGCGGCTTCCCCGCTGCTGACATCACCTCACATTGGGAAAAGAATATTCCAAGGTGAAAGAACCAAAGGAGTTTGCTCTGAACGGGCAGATGGGTTTGTTATCTGAAGCAAAACCGAGCACTGGAAATATCCTCCTGCAGCCCAGACTGGGTGGTGCTGCCACTGCCAGTCCCCTGGGCAGAGCAAACGCCGGCAGGTCTCGGGTACAACGGTCCCACCTCTGACACTCCCCAACTGCAAAGGCTGTGGCTCCCAAAAGGTGCCAGAGCACAGAAGAAATTCCCAACCAAAAGCCATTCAGACAAGTTCCGTACAATATTAATTAGGCGTGCCATCTGCAGAAATTGTGGCATACATCGCAACACTCGTGGAGCAGCGGAAAACCCACGATCTGGAGTCAACCACAGGGCTGTCTCCAGCCAACGCACCAAACGAGTACGCAGCTCGGAGGGATGCGATGTGCATGGGAGGCTTTAATCAAAATAATGTTGTTTTTCCTTAAAACTACATGAATCCACAGCTGGCATCCCAGCGCCCTTACCCGCTGCTTGCTCAAGTTATTTGCCAACCTAATTGCTTCCTTCTTCGGGAGTCTTCACGTTCCATCCTGGGCTGGGGACAACGCTGCTGGGATACCCTTCCCATCCATCTTTCTTAAGGTGCTTAATCTAAACAGAAGACTCAAGCCCCAGATTGCGCGTTTGATGGATAGCTCCCCTTCCTCCAGCCTTCAACGGCATCCCAGGATCGCTCTCAGAAACCTCGCAGACAGCCTGCATTCGCCCTGACGTAGCCCCTCCGGCTCCCGTACACAGTTATCACAGTGCGGCACCATTCACACTACGTGAGGTTCAAGGAGCTGCCACCCAGAAAGCGGGGACACGCTGAACAGACCCACGGTGTCACACGAGACTGTCACGAATTCCAGGCTGCAGGACCCCCAGGTCACCCCCTCGTACTGGCACCAGTTTGCAGTAGACTGAACCCCAGCAGCAGGGTACATCAGGCTGGCTTATCCTGCTTAAAAAAATAAATAATAAAAAAAAGATGCATTCTCTGTTTGTTTCTCAAATTAGTAAAGGTAATAACACTGTTCTGGGTATGCAGGTGCAAACTTTGGATAGGAAAGAATTCATCACTAATGCCACGAAGCGCACTTTTATACGGCTAATATTTTGTATTAAGAGAGTACCTTGGACATTCTTGACAAAAAACACAGGTTTCCCCCCTCTCAAAGGTATCCCTAAGGAAATGCAATCCCTCACTTTGCAGTTCCTACTGCTACGCCGACCCGCACGTTCACCGCTTTCAAAAATGTGCTTGCTATTTTGTACGCAAAAAAGCAGAAAAAAAAAAAAAATCCATCAGCAAAGCCAGCATGGAGAGCACGGCTAAGCCAGGCTGCTGCAGGGAGAGCACAAAGCCGTGCACTACGGGGCAGAGGCAGGGAAGGCGCCGTGTCTTTCCCAGGAAAGAAACCCATTTATCCCCATCCCTCTGAGCCGCACGGGAAATTGCATTCTGGATTGCCAGCGCACGTGCAAGGTCTCGCAAGGAGCCCGCGCCCCTGGGACATCCAACGGCATCTCTTTACGAGGGTGAGCGATACGCGTCCAGCGGCAAGGATCATTGCGCCGGCAAGCAGCGGGAACCAACGGACAACGTTTGCGAGGGGAAGGGGAAATGAAGCAAGAGAGAGCTGCAGGAATAAAACGAAAACATTTTTATTTCTGGGAACGGAGTAGGCACGCCAGTCTCCTCTCTCATCCCGCTCACCCTCACTTCCATAGTATGGGGAAGAAAAATCTATCAGGTCAATGTCTTACCTCAATTTTGCAGCTTCTCCCCAGTCAATGAAATAGTTAATTATAGTTTTTCTACTGGTTTAATTCAGAGAGGAGAGTCAACCACTTCATTTAATAATTTAGTTGAAAGATGTCCACACGAGAACACACGGATTCCTCATCCAATTTTCAAAGTGGATCAATCTAAAGGCTGCCAATAACACAGCAGCAGAAATACCGCCCGCCCTCAGCTGACAGTAAACCAACGCGAGTCCTTCTTCATACATTGACGATCGTCTCAAAGCCTGCGGAAGAAATCAATGCACATCACTGCCTAGAAACTATTAACCTATCTGCGCCGGGCTGCAATCATTGAGCGCAATTAGACATATGTTTCAGAGAATTCATCAAAACGAAGGAAAATAAAGACTTTTTCCATTTACTCCTCCTTCCTTTCCAGAAGGACGTTGCCTTTACCGCAGCCGACGTTTCCCCGCCGCGTTCGCATCCTTTATCAGCGCAGGGATGACAAAGGACGGTGCGTTAAGCGGCGCGTGCCGGCACACGGCTCCCCGCCAAACACCGAGCATCCTCGACGCCCTTCGCCAAGAGGAGTCAACCGCTGTCTCACAATTCTGAAACACAGGGTCAGATGTCAGAACCGCGCCGACGCACACCAGCAAGCAGCTGGCAGACCCCCACTTAAAACACGACGGGCACGCAACGAACCGCCGCTGTTGTCGGCCGCTCCCCGTCTGTTTCCATCATCAGCAAGCCGGCCCGCGCTCAGATCTGGATGAAGACACGGCTCACAAAGCCTTCTTCACGCGTCACCACCAGCCTTCAACAACTCTAGGCGGCAGCCCAGTGGAGCGGCTCCGGTCGGATTCCTTGTAGCCAGCACATCCCAACACACCGAGCTCACGGCTGACCCTCTCCCACCCACCCACCTTCTGTGGGACCAAGGCGTGGGTCGCTTGGCTGGACAGATTTCAGCTGAGATGTTTCATCTCCCCAGCAACTGCTTCACCTCTGTGCTTCCCGGACTTTGGGAAATACCCAAAACCAGCTCATGGACGCCTTGGACGCCATCCTCACCTTGCCCTCGGTAACCACAACCCTTCCAAGCCTCCGTGCACGCCATTCACCGTGGGGAGTGGTACCTCCACGAAACCCACCACCATGATTTCACACTGAGTACTCCGCTGCAAACCTCAGGGCTTTTCTCTCCCCTTTTTTTCCAGAAGGGTTTGTACCTACAGCTCATCTGTCCTAGAAGCCAAGTGATGCTGAGCAGAAGCAG
>VZTO01021334.1:10092-31698 GCA_013400615.1 Syrrhaptes paradoxus
TTTACAAGGCTTTTTGTATCATGCAAAAGCCCGTCGGAAATTTACAGCCAACAAGTACCCAAAATAAATAGAAGACTTGGTTTGGTGTGTAGAGACCTAAGTGCAATGGAGTGCAAATTTACATAATGTCTTTTTACAATATAAAATGGTAACTCTAGTTCTGTGAGTTAGATGTGCTTTATTTTCTGAAGCTGTTATTTTCTTCTCTCATAGAAATCACAAATGGATATTCAGTTGAACCATTAAAGAATAACATTTTCCTTTTTACGATCTTGTGTCAACACTACGTTGGCTCTCTGGGAATCGTATCCTAATTGATCTTTTTCCTTGTTCTACCCATATTTTACTTATAAAAATATTGGGAGTGAGAGTAGAGAGAGAAATGTGTTCAGTGAGCAGTCAGAACTGTGGAACAAATCATTGGAAAGAAGGGGGAGAACGGGAGATAAATGAATGAGACAGGGACGCAATTTTAAAATCTATTAAATACAGATGCAGCTGTGATGAAACCGAAAGAAAAAGTATTTTTCTCACGTGGGGGTTTTCTTAACATTAATTAACTGCTTGTTTGTTGCCTAATATTCCTGACAGATGGAAAAAATGTGCCTGCAGTGCGTCTTAATGAAGTAAGCATATAAAAGAAAGCTGCCAAACAGATGCCATACTGAAAAAAGTGAGGCATGCAAGACTAAAAGGGTTTAAGGTTCACAGACTACTTGTGTTTTCATTGCTTGTACCAGGCTGTAACTGAATTTTTCATGCATCTGGCTACAAGTGGAAAAGGTTGAGGAATGGTCACCAGTTCCCTTCACTGGCATTCACACTTAAACGGCCTCATTGAGCTACACAACAAGTAATTTTTGATCTTAGATACTACAAATAATGCTGTGTCTGCAATTCTGGAACCAACCAATGCATCTGTGCATTGTTTCCTCTTGGTTCTGAATGACTTTTTGTCTTGAGAGTGTTGTGCCACATGCACATGTAAGGTCAGTCAGCTTGGATTTGCTGTGTTCAAACGGTGCTGCACAAAAGCCTTTCCAGAGCTGAGAGGTACCTGAAGGGCTTCCTGTAGGGGTAGCTGAATCCTGCAGGACTGGACTGCAAGCTTGTGCTGCTGAATCTGAACTAAAATTGTCTGAGAGATCATTTACTGAGCTCCCAAGGTACCTGAGCTTGTAATCTGCTGTAAGGAAATCAGTAACATTTGCAGTCAGCACAATACAAAATGCCTTTATTGCTTCTAGATGCAGGACAATTTTTTGAGATAAGTAGTTGAATTAAGAAAAATCTGCTTTAGAATCAGGGCAGCTGGACAACTTTGATGTTGTTGGACCTTTGTCTGCAAATCAGAGAAGCCATCCAAGGCCAGTGAAAATCTGATTGCATTTTTTTGGAATGAAGCGCAAGACCTCTCCGAAGTTTGCCAGTAGAGGTTATAACTTTGTATAACAGGCTGTAATAAGCTGTTATAAGCCTTTATTCTCCCATATACAACTTTAACCATATAAGGATGAATATTGTGCTTTCTAAAACCTAGTGCAGTTAAGTATACTGCTTCTGTAATTCCTGCACCTCTGAAGTAGGATCTGATATAGCTAGAGCCTATTGGCTTTTGTGGCAAGCATGATGACGTGTCTATCTGGATAGCTTACTGCAGAAGGAGATGCCGGGTATTAGGTCTGCATGAGAGGGAGTGTTTTGTTGTGCTGTTCTGGCTCTTGGAGATAAACTGCTGTGCAATTTTGGTTTTGCTCTAATGATCTATTTCAAGGTTGCTCAGAATCTTAGGTAGAAGTCCCTTCTCAGTATGGCATGCTTCCAGATAATAGCTGAATTTTCTCCATCTCTGAAAGTGGAAAGATGAAAAATGAATGATGAAATTATGATAATTAACACAATATATTCCTAAAATTTTATTTAAAAAATTAATTGAAGCTCGGAGAAATAAAATGGCTTTCTTTCTGTTGGGAAAAAAACCAAAGTTTTACTTAGTGTTTGCTCTCATGCTGTCTTGTGTTGAAAGATTGACTGTATCTTAGATCAAGATTCAATTCTTAAACGATGTGAGTAAGTAAAACAAGGACTGAATTAAGAGTCTTCTGACATCCAGACCTCCATTTGGACTGTTTGGATTTTCAGTGCTGCCTTTTCATCCTGGTGTACCTGGAAACTCTCAAATTTCACGTGTGAGATTTTACTTGCAAAGTGTGTATTTTCACCTTAAGAAAGAAAATTCCAGTGTTAGTCATGCATTATTGCATACTATATAATGAAAGATGTACTGACTTTAAAAAAAATATTTTGTATATGCATTATTTTATCTTCATTAACCAGTTGTTACAAGTTTATTGAAGTATTGCTTTTAAGGTATGTGATTCTTCAGTAGCCCTGTTGGGTATGAAGTGAGTGAAAACCATGAGTGACTTGTTTTCTTTGTGATGGTCTTTCCGTATAAAAGGAGCATGTTTCTCAAATCCGTATAAGAATGAAAGGAAATGTTAACTGTGTAAACAGCTGTATGTTGTCTTCATGCTGTACATACATCTAAACCATGTATCAGATGGCATTAGAGCAAAATATTTATTTTTGATGTATTGGTCAAATGCTGCATCACATTCTGCTTTTACAAGAAAATGTTCCCTAAAGTAAAAATAAAGTTTATCTTTGTTGATATTTTGATGGGAAACATCAGGCAAAGTTCTCTAAACAAAGTGTATGAAATCGTTGTCTGCCTGACTGAAGAGGGCAGTGGTGCCTAATGCGACAGAATCTCCTCGTTTTCAGACAAACACATTTTATTTCTCACTAGATTTCCTTTGATGGATAACCTGAAAGTCTTATACTACTCTTTTAGAAATGCTTTATGCAATTACACTTTAGAAAATGGTACTCCTTTACATTAGCTTGTAGGAAATATCAGTTTGAACCACTGGTGCATCAGTGTTCCTGAGACTGACTGCAAAGTCTGCCTCAGCTGAGCAGAAATAACTCTTTGAAACTTTGCTGATTTTTTTTCTGTTGTTCTATATCCATTTTAGACTTCTGATTTTATTTCTTAAGAACTTTTCTCAAAATTTCAAACTGCTTTCTGTAGATCATTAGTGATTTGGGCTCATTTATTGCTAGAAAAAAACCTGAATGAATCTGAGAGCAGAGAAAAAATTCTTCTAGGATTATGATCTTGCCAACATTTTGCTACTTACCAACTTTGTGTATCAGACAATTTGCTAGAACTCATGAGATATTCATTACATTAATTAAAATGTTTTTCTTTGGGTTTTTATGGAAGTCTCAATATGTTTGCTTCTTTTGACCCAAGTGATGCATTTTAATTGTAGTACTGATGGCATAATATTCTAATTCAATTTGGAAAAGGTTTCTGTCATATGAGCCAAGTTGGCAACTTGTTTGAAGTTCCTATAATTAAAGCATATATCTTAGCTGAAATTCTTTTGAGCCAGTTGACTATATTTTCTAACAGCTAGCCAAATTTTGAAAAATACAGAGATCAGGCTAAAACTGTTGATGTCTCCATGAGACATTTCTTATTAGCTGACTTCATAATGAACTGAGGTTGATCAGTGCATGGGTTTTGACAGAGTTATTGGTCTTTGACTTTTAATTTTACCTTGTTATTTTTCCTGATGTAAGTGAAATAACCTGAGTTGTGAGAGTGAAGTGATGCATTTCATTGCAGCGTTGCATGCTGTTCCTCCTGAAGGTTTGCCTGATGGTGGCAGGAGCGATCAAACTTAGGTTGTTCTTACACAAGGTGAAAACAGAGATGTTTCCTGTAGCTGGCATATAGCGGTTTTTAATCTGAAGCTCTGAAGCTTGTGAAAGGTAATTTCCTAGCCTTTCTGAAGCTTTCTTGGGTGATGTGTAGTTAAATTCCTTTTTTTTTTTTTTTTGACAGAATCGATGTCTTTCCAGGCAGCAAAAGGATCTGAAAAGGGACTGTTGAAATATATGCATTTTAGGATTTTAATGTATACAAAATCTGAAACCTAAAATACCATTCAAAAGTCCTGAGGTCAGATCATCTGAGTACCATGGGGTAATTTTCATTATTTCCTTTGAATCATCAATTCTGATGATTAGTGCTTTACCAAGTCATGATTTGAAAGAAGTATAGCACTTAATCCGTCATAAAATAGCAAGTTTTGTTTGGTGTATATGTGTGTTTTTTTTTTTTAAATGGACAGTGTATGTGGTCAGTGTACAGAGGAACAGTTACAAATAGGATCAGCAAGAAAAATGCTTGTACATAAATCAGAAACATCACATTCAGATCACCTGTGATGAATATTCCTTTTAATGGTGTTCTTTTTTGTTTGTTTTTTGAAGAAAAAAGTGAAAATTAAGGACTCAGAGCAAAGAGTGCATAGCACTTTAAGTCTCTCTTTTGATAAATAGACTCCTGATTAAGTTCCATGCCTTTCAAGAAAGTTTTTATGTTACTGAAATAGGATTTCACTTCACTATTTAGTAAGGCAGGCCACAGTAGTGACAGCAACTTCATCACCATGATGGCAGCTAATAACTTGGGATTGAGAAAATGAAAATGTTCAGTTCTTTATTCAAACTAAAAAATCTTTTCCTTGTGCAAGGGTACACTAAATTCTTAGGGGAAAAAGAGGCAGCTTGTCTTCATCATCAGAAAAACTCTTTTTTTTGGATGTGCTCAAGTTACTTCCAGTTGCCCCCTATTCTTTTTTGTGTAATCATTTTTGCAACAGGAAACTTATTTGTATTCTTTCAGGCTCCATACTATTCCACTCTTCTCCTTATGCTGTGAGACTGTGAATTTTTTGCTCAGATTTTGGTAGATTTGTTGGGTTAGTTTAAGCTGCCATAAGATGCTGAAGCCCAAATTTAACCCAATAATGTTTTATGGATTGGTACAAAAGCCTCTTAAAGTGCTTGGTGACTGCTTTGCTACTTTGATCCCAAGGAAGTCTGAGTCAAGTAGAGAGAAGGCATGCAAATGGGTTTTTCTTGCCTCAGTTCTGACCTGTTTAGCTCCTCTTACATGGAATGGAATAGAATAGAACATTTAAGTAGGAAGGGGCTTAAAAAATCACCTAGGCCAACTGTCTGACCCCCCCAGTTAAGCATTGTCCTAGTGCCTCTTAAACACTGACAGGCTTGGGGCATCAACCACGTCTCTAGGAAGCCTAGTCCAGTGTTTGACCACCCTCTCAGGAAGTAAATGTTTCGTAATGTCTAGTCTAAACCCCCCCTTGCACAGCTTGATACCATTACCACATGTCCTATCACTGGATCCCAGGAAGAAGAGCTCAAGACCTCCCTCTCCACATCCCATCCTCAGGAAGCTGTGGAGAGCAATGGGGTCACCCCTCAGCCTCCATTTCTCCAAACTAGACAAGCCCAGAGTCTTTAGCTGCTCCTCATGGAACATTCCTTCCAGCCCTGTCACCACGATTGTTGCCCTCCTCTGGGTGCATTCAAGGACCTTCACATCCTTCTTAAATTGTGGGGCCCAGAACTGCACACAGGACTGAAGGTGAAGTTGCACCAATGCTGGCTCACATTGAGCTGCTTTTGACCAGCACCCCTAGATCCTTTCTGCAGGGCTGCTCTCCCAATTTATACTTGTGCCCAGTGTTACTCCATCCTAGGTGCAGAATACGGCATTTGTTTTTGTTAAATTTCATCCCATCGATCCTAGCCCAATGCTCCAATCTATCTTGATCCCTCTGCAAGGCCTCTTGTCCCTCAAGAGAGTCAACAGCACTTCCCAGTTTGCTGTCACCAGCAAATTTTTTAATCATAGAATCACAGAATGGTTTGGGTTGGAAGGGACCTTGAAGGTCACCTAGCTGCCGCCCCCCCTTCCATGGACAAGGACACCTTCCACTAGCCCAGGTTGCTCAAAGCCTCATCCAACCTGGTCTTGAACACCTCCAGGGATGGGGCATCTACAGCTTCTCTGGGCAACCTGGGCCACTACCTCACCACGCTCACAGAAAAAAAATTCTTCTCAATATCTCACCTAAATCTCCCCTCTTTCAGCTTAAAGACATTCCCCCTCATCCTATCACTCCAGCCCCTGATCTAGAGTGTCTCCCCATCTCTCCTGTAGCACCCTTTCAGCACTGGAAGGCTGCTATTAGGTCTTCCCGGAGCCTTCTCTTCTCCAGGCTGAACAACCCCAACTGCCTCAGCCTAAACTCATATAGGAGGTGCTCCAGCCCTCTGACCAGCTTTGTGGCCTGCTCTGGCCCTGCTCCAACAGGTCCACATCCTTCCTGTGCTGAGGACCCCAGAGCTGGATGCAGAACTGCAGGAGGGGTCTCATGAGAGCAAAGTAGAGGGGGATAATCCCATCCCTCTACCTGGTGGCTATGCTGCTTGCTGCTTTTGATGCAGCCCAGGACATGGCTGGCTTTCTTGAACTGAACCTTCAGGAACACTGAGAACTGATTCAGGTTCAGATTTCTCCAGGTTTTGAACAGAATGAAATTATTTCCTCGGTTTCTGAGGAAATCATACTGGCAGATCAGATGTAGATAGTACCAGACTTGCATATTTAGTAAATATATCCTTGAACTTAAATTGTGGCGTCTTCAGTGTTCTGTTTTTGAGAATTTGAACCAAGATAAATCCACATAATAGTCAATAAGAATGAATACTGAAAAGCTTCTTCAGTTTGTTTCTTTTTTAACGTTCCTCTGTACAGACTTTCCCAGCAGTGTTATCCTTGGTCATTGTCTGCTGCTTCATGGGCTTTCAAAACAGCTTGTAGTGCCTCGTACTCATATAATTAATTTTCTTTATACTTTCATTGGCCTTTTTCTATCATCTGTGAAATGCCTTTTGATGACCCATTTGCTGCACTAGGAAACACTCACCAAAGTGGTGGCCTCCAAAATGATCTATATCTTTGCAAGTGAGCCTACAGTTTAATACTTTATTGATTTGTAGGAAATCACCTCTATCAATAATGCAGACAATTCCTTTTGAAGTGTGAAGGGTTTGAAAGACATGACGCTTGGTAGCCAATTTTGGAGGAAGTTACATCTTCCTCTTGCAAGGTGCTGAGTGTCATTAGTGCCCATGGAAAGCAATAGGAGATCAGGTTCTGTGCTTCTGAGAATCTCAGCATTTTGGAGGACTGAACCTTCCCTCAAAGTGTCAGACCATTATCCTTAATTGCACACAGTTTCCATAGCTCCACACTGTACCTCTAATGAGAGGATTATATGAAATTTCTTCTATGACAGATAGGAAATATACACACTAATCCACTACGGGGCAAAACATTTGTCTCCTGGGTATTTCTTAATCTCTGGAACTAAACTAATCTACTGAGATTACTGACAGAAGAAATGGGATTAAGATCAATTCAAAAGAGGCCTTCTGCCTTTTTTACCTATCGAGAAAAACTTCCTAATGGATATCTATGGAATACATACATAAGTAGATGATTGGTGTATCTAGTTCTACAGTGAGTCTGAAATGTGTAAAAGGAGGTGATAGTTGAGACTATAAGTAGTAACCCTTCATATCCTTTCTTTAACGTCTGCTACTTCTTAAGCAAAGAAGCAAATATAAGCCTTCATCTTCACAAAGTTAATTGATTCTCGTTCATCAACTTAGTTATCTTCAGAAACTTCCCTTAGCCTCTCTAAGTTATTTTTCCTCACAGACTGAAACTTGGGATGTCCAAGGAGAAAATACAAGGATTTGTGTGCATTTTCAGAGAAAGGTCTGTAGCTGTGTATTACATTTTACTACTAACCCATATGAGGAGGTAATTGGTTCTTGGGCATCTTTTTAGATGCTGAAACTTTATCTAATGGATAATCTCCAAATCTGATTTTTCTTGAGAATATCAATAAATCATGGATTGTATTCTATCACTCAGTTATATGAATCAAAAGCCTGGTTATTTTAGAGTGAAGATAGCATTTTACATAGCGTCACCTCATTCGAGAGAGCTTTAGTAAAATCTAATGGAAGCCCAGGCCCATATAGTAATCATGTTCAATATCAAGTGACAGGTAGGAAGGAGGTTGTGTGAGAGGATGCCTCCCTTTCTTTATTCCTCATATAAGTATTCAGAGTGACTTTCATGATTCTTGGCTTTTTTTCTTTACTTTACAGAATGTTAGAAAAAAGTCAAGCCATAATATGAAGTTTGCTGGCTGGTTTTACCATTGCATCCAGGTGGCCTTGGTCTGTGGGTGAGGAGATTATGGGGGAGGGGGTGATCTCCCAGGACTTGTTTGTATCCACAGACAGGGTGTAGTAGTTATGAAATCCTGTTCTTAGGGAATGCCAAATTTTGCTATTGCATGTGAAATGCAAACTCAAATGCTCTGTAATTAGTTCTGCAATTGCATTTCAGATATAAAATATAGAAGAAATATGTAGGGTTTTTTTTTCAGCTGAGAAATAATAACAAATTTGAATGAGACTGAATTTCATTTTTTCTAAACATGCACACCTTAAGTAAATGCATATGCATCTTAAACCTATGAGAAATCTATAATGTTATTACTTCTGTTTTACGCATATCTGAGGAGTAATTTTTTCTTCATTGAAACAGGCACATTATATATATTACATACATATATACACTAACATAAATATAGTACCTTGTTAATATTTGAATAAACCTAACTTATCCTTCCTATGACAGGGAGGTACATTAAATTCGTTGTGAGTTATTGCCAGAATCTAACCCATCTAAATTTTTCCATGAGTGTTTTCTGTCTCTGGATGTGTTCCCTAGATTCCTTTGTTTTAGAGATCTGATTTTTTGGCAGTGCTAGTGCCTCATAAACAAAATGTAATAATTGAAGAAAGGCAGCAGTACTTAGGTTGTTATTAGCAATATAGGAATTTAACAAAATTCTCATCTGCTTAGATGAGAATTCAGTCACATGCTATTAATTTTGTCTGACAAATCTGTCTGTCATTTACTGATATTGAAATTTATCTTTCATTTAAACAATCTTTTTATTTTTTCTTTCTGGATTTCAGAGCAATATTGATGAAATTTCCATACTAACTCCTGTTAGCAAACTGTCTTTGGCTTAGATTAGTTTCTTTCTCTCCTGCCAAAGTCAGGAAACTTATGGGAATGTGGCATCTTCAATGGTATCTGACCTAAGGAGCAAGATTTTTACCATTACCTAGGGCGCTACAATAAGGTACAATAAAGAGACAGGCCTTTAATTAAATTTGTAGTGAATCTTATAGTCACTTTTGGGCACTAAGGTTCTTTTCTTATCCACAGCTCTTTAAATCCTCGTCTTGGTTAATGTACATTATCTCTGCATTATGGATTCTTGGAAGATTCTCTGTGGGAATTCATAACATTCTGCTTAGTGCCTTTTGCATTTTACAGGATTTATTAAATTATTCCATAAGAAATGTCCAGTGTCTCTCAACTGCTGTAACATCCTTTCTACTTTTTATCCTTGACACTGGATTTGAGCTTTTTAATTTGTCTTTTATTCCTTGGCATTTAGCTATCAAATCTCTGACATTTATTTAAATATGCTTTTTTTCTCACATATTTTTGTTTGTCCAGGATCAGTCTAAACATGCAGGTGTTCCCTCAAAAGGACCTATCAGAAAGAGCAAAAATGCTTTTTTTTTTTTTATAATAAGTAAAAATTTGTATTTTTTTTTTAAAAATTTTTTATAAAAAAGATAAAATATTTTTTTTTTTTTTTTTTTTTGAAAAAAAAAGAAAGGCTAGAAATGCTGAATGTTTCACTGCTGCTGAGCCTTATAGACCTTTTTCTTTTGTAATCATAAGTTCATCATCATTTCCATTTGTTTTCCTGGGCAGTCAGAATTTAATACATTTTCTAAGAAAGTGCAGAAACAATGTGTAAATGTTCTGTCATTTTCTATTTCAGATATAGTCTTTTAAAAAAAGGAGGTAAAAGGAGAGTTTTGAAAGGAAGGTTGAAAAGGAAGATGAATGATGGAAGATGAGCCATTCAGTGAATAAATGAGTGAAGGAGATGGTTGGAAGGAAAACTAGGATAAAAATGACAAATGAGGAAAATAGAAAGGGTAAACTAGAATGAAAGAATACCTGTGCTATTGAAAACCTTCACTTAGGGGCTTAATATATTTACCTGCTGGATGTTTTTAATAGGTGGCAGCTGCTCAATTACAGCAGGTTGTTTTTGGGCTGGAAGTGGTGGTGGCTAAATCCACAAAAGCACGTAGGGTGGGTGTCACAGAGCTGCTATGGAAGAATTCATGGCTTAGATTTAGTGAATGGAGCTGTCTGTGAAGTGCATGAAACAACTCAATTCCTAAGCACTATATTCCCAACATCTGGGGATGACAAAGCAGCTGCCCACTGGGAGAGTGTGTCCTAGCTCTCACTCTTCTGATGGAGCCAAATTTCAACTCTTCCAGCATCTCAGGGCTAGAATGTGCTATCAGCTGATGGCTGGGGCTATTGGGAAATGGGAGTATTTAGTTTTAAATCACTTGAGGCAGAAGAGAACTTGCATCTTGGAGCTGGCCTATAGGCTGCGCTGCTGAATTAAAAGGGGAAGGTCTACCTCCTTTGGCTGTTTTCTGTGTTTAAGTATTCGTCAAGATTAGGCAACTGACTGGAGCCCTCAAATGACGTTATGTGGATAAAGACAGGTTTGTGTAGACAGTTGTTGAGATGCTTGTGCTTGAACTGTAGAATTTCTGAGCATGACCAGAAGCAGAACTTTAAACTTAATTGGGAAATGTATTGGGAAAATACATTTCAGATGCTTCCAGTTAGGTGTCGAATAAGTATATTCAAAAAGACATATGAGACAGAAGTGCCTACATTGGGAATTTGGCGTGACAGGCACTGAGCGTGTTAGTGGTTTGAGCTTGAAGTCCATCGTTGTCCCTGAATTTCTCTTCATTCTGGGTTTATCCAAAACTCATCTGGAAAATTTGGGTATCTTTGGGGTATACAACAAAGGGAAGATTTATTGGTTCATTAAAACCTTTTCAAAATGCATATTAATCTCTTTAGGGCAGGAGTTTTTAAATGAACTACAGCACTCTTTTTTTTTTCTTTTTTTTTCCTCTTTTTTCTTTCTCTACAAGAAACAGCAGGTGAATTTATGTGGGTGGGAATGGATTGTAATGAATTACCACAATAGTAATGATCGTTCTAGTAAATCTGTCAGAGCTCTTATCTGTATAATGCCTTAGTAGGTATTTAACCAGATGCTTGTACGATTAGGTGACTTCAGAAATAAATAGTAACTATTTTCTTAGGAAGTCTGTTGGACTCTCAACTGGCTTGGGTGAAGGAGTGGATAAGGCAACCATACATTTTCTAGGTACCTGAGAATTGTCTCTTGTATTGTCTCTTGCTGATAGACAATGACTTGTTAAACTGTCATGGATGCCATAAAATAATGCCTCCCTCTCTGCCCTCAGTTTAGGAATATGTTATGTTTTGTTTGAAAATAGTGGAGGACGGAATCGCGACACAGTAAGAACAGAGAACTAACTCTAAGCCTTTGTTGTACACTAAGGAGAACCTCTCAGGAGGCTTTACTGGAAATTTGGTACTTCTATATAAAAGTATGAGTTATGTGACCTTGTCTTACACAAATTCAGAAGTCTTGCACAATTCAGGCCAAAACCCATAGACGTGTCTGAAAGTTTAACATGAAGTTTCTTAAGCAAGGACACAACCATGTATTTCATTTAAGCAACTGTCAGGGCATTTGCTAAGGTATCATGGTTTGTACATAATGTGTACGTAAAAAAGAGATGCCTAAGCTTTAGGTGTATTCCTAAATTCACTTTCTTTCTGCAGTAAAACAAGATTTCTTCTTGTTATGTTCTTTAACTGAGTACTATGTGATTTCTGGTGCATGGTGAAGAGACTGAGAATGTAAAACCTGAATAAAGGCTGTCCTTCCCCTGAGTCCTTTCTTGGGTATACTGTGAAACAGTCAAGGGAAAAACAGCTCTTGAAGTTGGTGTGTGCTTTATTGGCCTTATCACAGCTCTGGTGTGATGCACTGTGTAATACATTGTGATGCTATTGCTGAAGACATTAGTTGAATGGCTTAGTACTACGGTACCTGTTGTTTTGCAGTGATTGCAATGCAAATAAAAAAGGAATGGAAAAGAAACATAAACTGTCAGGAACTTCATATTCTATGTAATTATTTCTAGTTTAAATTTATGTAGTAGAACTCTGCATGGCTCACAAAGTTTAGGGAGGCATTTGCAAACCTTCTTCTTCGCTAATCTGCCGTTCCTGCTGACAGCAGCTTTAATCTGGACCATTAGTAGAACTGATCCAGATCATGTTTGGAGACATTCATAAGTGGTAATCAACATTTCTTGTTTTGGTTTATGTATGAGGAAGGGATGGAGGGTGGGTGCAAAATGATCTGTCTGCAAAAGGATTGTAAATAAAGCACTGCCTGTGGGTTCATATAGATAAATATACATGCTCACATCCAGTCACCTGTTTCTTCCATTAGCCCTTCTGTTAGACCATGTTCATTTTCCTGATGTTGTTATTTGAGTGCATGATAATGCAAGCCCCTTCAGGATCCTCCTTGCCAAGGTGTGTTTATGAGGCTACTTCTGGATCACAGGCTGAGAGACTTGAGAATCAGAGAGCTGTGGCACAATTTCTAAACCTTCTGTCTGGAAAACTCCTAGGTTATAGTCTATTTCTATGCTGAATCCAAGTAAAGCAATATTCATCTATTTTCATATGTGTTATGAAAGCTGTGGATTTTTTTCTTTGATCTTTTTCTTTATGAAGAACTCCTGATTTAGTTATTGTGCTTTTATTGATGAAATGTTAAATATAACATTAAATGCATTGAGAGAAAGCAGAAAATAGAAGATCTTGAGTCACTTTCGCAGGTGTCTGCTGTTCTGTCAAAACCAGGAATAAGCTGGTGTGTTATGGCACAATGTGTGTTTCTCTGCCCAAACAAGTGGCATAGGAAGGTAAACTTTGAGATTTTTGCTGAGGACAGCACAGCCTGGTGTCTGAACAGTTCTGTCTAGATATTTCCTGAACATTTAATAGCAAACTTTTCTTACGTATAAAAATTATAAGTGTATATATATATCTCAAGTATGTTCTCATAGCTGTAATCATTCTTCAAAACAAATCCCCAGGTATGCATAAGCTGGTTTTAAATATCACAAAATATTCATCCAATCAGAGCCATTTAAAAATACAGTAAAAATTGTAATGTCAGTAGACTGATGATGTACAGTAGGTACATTGAAGCAGATGTTTGTAATATTTTGCCTAAAGCTAGAGGATGGCCCATCAACAGAAATAATATCCAGTATAATTTTTAACTGATTTATACTTCATTAAAAGTGAGCCTGTTGCCCCAGAGATGTATACTTCACGGTACTTGTAGAATTCAACATCTTTGAGGATTATGCTCTTTCAAAATGACATACAAAAAAAAAAAAAAAAAAGACATATGTAAACAGAATTACATGTAAGTCACTGCACTGAGATGCATTTGTACTGCCTGGATATGTTTTCCAAAATTTACCATCTCAACAGATCCTTTCATCCTTGGACTAGCGGCATTTAGTTGTTGAAGGGCATGCCCTTTTAACCAGGCTGATCTGGAGCACACCTGAGTGCGAACACAGTGGACCTTTCCCATGGTCCATACCATGGTGTCTTACAGTTTTACAAAATATTAAGAAATCCAATAAGGGATGCAATAGCTACTTTCTGTACAGGGAATACTTTATTAGGTGATAGTATGATAGGTTATTGGAAATACATTACTGTAGTTTTAATTCCAGGATGCAGTTATTAGTAGAGTATTACATTAGCCTTGTAATGAAGTTCCATACAGATGGAACATAAATACCTGCAAATTACTGGTACCAGGAAATGTAAAGAAGATGAAGTGCGACAAGTGATGTCTCTTTATTTCTTCACATCTTTTTAAAGTACCAATACACAAGTTCTTTAGAAAGCAAGAATTACAAGGCAGACTCTGTGCCTAATCATTGTTTTATCTGCCAAAGAATTATGCCTGTTTTATGCTTTCTCTGTTAGCATAATTTCCAGAGAAAACTGTGTACTATCAGCTACTGTAGAGACATAAGAAACACACAAGTGTAAATTCATTTGAAATAACAGGTGTTTTCTCCCAGAAGATGATAGTTTAGGACTGAATAGACAGCTTTGCTGTGGTTTTGCTGAACACTGCAGAACATGATCTGATTTCTCCAAATCACCAGGATTTGCAAGATGGTTTGTTGTACCTTCCACCATCCAGACCTTCAAGGCAAGTAAATTATTTTCCTGTTTTATTAAAGATATGGTTTTTATTTATAAAAAGTCAGAGGAAAATTATATATCACTTAATGTCAGCTAGATCTTGTTGAACGATATGAAGGCTGATCAGGAAGGCTTCTTTTCACTGGAAAATTCTGGCTATCAGGAACAAAAATTATTTTTTTTTCTTCAATTCAGCAATCTGGAATTTAAAGTTTTGTGTATCTATTGGCTGCAAAATGGCCTAGGAGCATTAATTACTTCAGTTGTTTTCCTTAGGGAACTGTATATTTTATTTTTGACAATAGGAGATGTATCTGTGCAAATATTTAACTTGGATGAAAATTATATTTTAATTAGAGGAAAATATTTTTTTTCCTAAAGAGTGTGAAATTAAAATTAGGAAAATATTTAGAAATTGAAAAATAATTAAAAGTTAGAGGGCTGGGATGCTAAAACTGTGAAGCTAATAATGGGAGTGTTTAAGACACTGCAAATACTCGTCCCAAATTATACTGAATCCTCTCAAGCTTTGTATAAAAAAATAGGATAGTTTGATTAATAGCATCACTGGTAAGTTATGGTGGAGAATTCTGCTTCTCTTTGAAGATTAAGTACTTGTAGTGTTTGGCTGGGCTGAGGATCCAGGTGAGCAGGATTAAGCATGGCTGTGTGACAGGTTATCCAGGCTGATGTGCCAACAGCTCTCTTCTTTCAGACTGAAACTAAATGTTTAATTTTAATTTCAGAAGTCTTAGTGAAAGCAAAGCAGCTGAAATGAACTCTGAGAAAGAGTTTGCCCAATGAGAGAGGGCTATAGCATCACCACCAGTCAGTGGTTTTTAATGTAGTGTTGTAATGACTGACACTCGGATACTAAGATTTGTTCAATACCCTATTGTGTTTGGGGTGATTTGAACCCTGATGCCTGTTTTTCTGGAGCACTTTTAGGTTAAAAGATATTTTAATGTACAATTTTATAATTTAAAGCCAATTCGCTTTGAACGAAACACTTAAAAGTTACTACAACAAGAACCTAGCTGTCTGCTCCTCAAATAAGCGCTGCAATCACCCATCTCTAGCACCATTCTACATTTTTGTCCACTTGATCTTTCTGATTGTATTTTATACAGCATGGAATTGCTCCGAGAGAAGAGAGACTGCAAACTATAATTCCTTATAGGATATTTGCCTGTGAATTTCCCTAGTAAATACAGAAGATGTGTTAATATCCAGGCTCCAGATTGGACTGAGCATAAACTTACACTGTTGTGTCCTGTATCATGGGAGAGCAGCTATATTCTGCTCTCTAGCCAGTAGTAAGATAGGATGCTGGCTTCGTTGTTGCAGTCTGTGGATTGTATCACTGCCTCTTCCTGCTCCAACCCAAATAAACTGTAAAATTCTTCTGGATTCTGTAGAAATATGGTGCTTTTTTTACCTGAATTTCTCACTGATTAAAATCAACAAAAGCCTCATGCAGCAACAGGGGTTTGTATAAACTTGATTGAAAAAGGGGTGGGAGGTAGCAGTGGGTGAAGGGAATTATTCTTTGCCCAGGTGCCAACATAAAAAAAAGTAATTAAGTGGAAAAATATGTGAAAAATGTGTAGAATGTTAGTTGGAATTGCAACTTATGCCAAGAAATGGTGGATGATTAGGGAGGAGTTCTGAGTTACAGGTTGGTATTGAAGAAGGGACAAGACTGGACTACATACCACAAGGAAGCCAGTCAAATAAAGGGAACTGACTTTAAAATACTGTTTCCTTATGTAAATACATACATACATGTGTACATGCATGCATCACACTCCATGTTTAAAAAGCAAGAAACACCAAGAGTGTTCACAGTTCTGATAAGCATAAAGAGTGTGAAATTTTAATTAAATTAATCACCAATGAATAAGTACTCTCTAGAAGGACAGTCTATCTCCATATGTTTCAAATTGGAATATATTAAATAATAGTGGATCCTCTACTCACATAATTTGATAATATGATAAAATATGATACCATAGAATCATAGAATGGTTTGGGTTGGAAAGGACCTCAAAGATCATCAAGTTCCAACCCCTCTGCCATGGGCAGGGACACCCTTCACTAGACCAGGTTGCTCAAAGCCTCATCCAGCCTGGCCTTGCACACCTCCAGGGATGGGGCATCCACAACTTCCCTGGGCAACCTGTTCCGGTGTCTCACCACCCTCACAGTGAAAAACTTCTTCCTAATGTCTAGTCTAAATCTACCCTCTTTTAGCTTATACCCGTTATCCCTTGTCTTCTCACTACACTCCTGGTACCACAGGAGACTGCAGCTGGAACCAGTTGCCTGTCTCCTTCTCAGCCTCCCTGATACTACACAGCCTTCTCACTGCCTCCTGCAGCTCAGCCATCTGCTGCAGGAGCTCCTCCACCTGGGCACACCTTTTGCAGGCAGGTCTGCCCCCTGCCCCAAGGGAAAGGTCTGGGCACCCCCTGCAATCCAAGGTCTGCACCGCAGCTTCTCCCTTCCACAGCTCTGTCTGGGTGGAGGCATCACTCACCACAGGGTTAGATGGCACAGACATCCCAGACGGAGCTGCAGCCTTTGCAGCCCTTGCTTGGAGTCGAGTAGTTACCATTCTGCCTGGAGGGTAGGTAGGATGTCTGTACTACAGCTGGTCCTCAGCTCTGTCCTCCTTCTCAAGAGGTGCCCTGCGGGCTCCCCCTCCCGCCCTCCTTGTACGTTGCGGGCAGCGACTACACGCTACCCTCTACTGGTGAATTTAAGGATGAAGGGGGGGGGTGTGTAGTCACCGTTGCCCTGGCAACGCCCGCACAACGTCAGCCTCTCACCGGAGACCTGGCAGCGGGAGTTGGTGTTTGTGTTTCAAAGGTTTTTCTGACAGAGGTCCTAAAGAAATTGGTGAAATTAATTGTGGTGAAAATTACCTATCAAGTGTATACTTTGTGTTGGTTACCCAGTGATTATGAAAACTTCCAGTTTGTCTGTGAATGAGTCAAAGCTTTCAGGGAGATTTGTTTACAGCTGAAGACTTGACTATTTTGATTGTCAGAAGGCAGAACCCTTATTAACCCTTATTAAACTGACTCAAGAGACACAAAACACCTTTAACGTGAGACAAATCCCCACTGGTCTTCCTTCTGCTCTATCAGCTTCATTAAAGTTAGAAACTTGCTAATGTGTTGGGCACCTAAATAAGTACTCTATCTTGATACATCTTTATAATGGCTAGTCTATTCTCATTTGCACTTCTGCACGCAGTGTTGGTCCTAGTTAAGTTAACTTTGCTGTAGGTCACCAAATTCAGTAGAAATATAGAAGAGTATGCCTGCACAGCTCGCCTTGTTGATGTCAGTAGGATTACCCATGTGATGAGTTTGGTTTGAATCTTTCATAATTTTAATACTCAAAAATGTTCACAATGCTGTAAACAACCACATTGTACCTTATGGGCTGATGTCCGGTGAAGATTCACAGTATAGACAGGATAATTCACAAATTCCCACCCCAGAAGGAACTGTGGGAGAAACTAATGCTGCTGTAAAGAGAAGTTAAAATCGGAATTACCATATGACACCTACTCAGCATTGACTTAAAGACATTCAATATTGTTATAGAAACATCATAATTATTATTGTTGTTACTATTATTATTAACATTGAAATTACATTGTGATATAGTTTCTTCAAGAGGCATTTCTATCTAAATAATTTATGCTTTCAGCTTTTCTTTCTTAGACAGGTCATTGGCCACTTGTTTTTCTACGATGATGAAATATTTCTAGTGGAAAAATTTTATGTGATTGAATATGTTTAAACATACTAACCTTATTTAAGGATTAATTTCTGCAGCATTGGAGGATAATAGACTTTTGCTCCCATGTAATCTTCATTTCTAGACAATTTAAACTGCCCAGGAGCTATTTTTATTTTCATGGTATACAAGATAAATTACTACAATCAGCCTAGCAGGAAACCAATTACATAATGCATATGTATGAAAACAGTTGAAAATATCCAAAGAAATGTTTAAAAGTTAAAATTCTGGAACTGTCAGAACAGGAGCTTTTTATGGTTTATTACAATAGTAAAATGTGTTTTGGTGTCTTCTCATTTTTAAGAATTATTATTTTTTTCTCTATGTGTGTAATTTTGCTTATTTAAAATGTTCTGAAATTGTATGTATTCTCTGCAGTAGAAAAATATCTTCAAAATCTGTGAGACTGTAAATCATGTAATCCCCAAAATGCTGATGTGAGTGAGAAAGGGAAATTTCCAATTCAGTCCAATACAATAGTTTAAATACCTGAAAAAGTCTCATAAATCCAATGACCTTTTCGTTAGCATGATAGCTACTGAGTGTCTGAGTAGGGGATGGCATCTCTAAGAGGAAAAAGACAAGCAGTTTTTGAACCAGTGTTTTAAAATTGTTCTCAGCATCTCTTTTCAGGTCCAAAAATTTGTGGGTTTGGTGTGCTACTTAAAGTTTTTTGGTTTCCTGTATGCTCATGTCACCCTGTTTTTTTGCCGCTGATTGTGTATATGTATAAATATATATTTAAATATATATTAAAAATACATGACTTTCTAAAAGACTGCACAATCAAAGTCACTAGCTGAGGAAATCTTGTGATATGCTACTATTGCAATGCATAAGAAAATTTGAACTGAATGCGTTCTGGCTTTGTCTCCCATGATAAAAGTTCCCAGCAATTCTAAAGAAATTAGGGTTTTTATCTCTGGAAACATTGTATGATGAACTTTGATTTTTTTTTTTTTTAAGATGATGGCTTACTGCAAGTTCAAATGAAGCTATTTTAGGTAGACTATGAGTGAAAGATTCTGTTTAAAGGAGTGGTGACTATTCAAGCCAAATACTTTTGTTAGGATACTCTTCAAAGTTAGAGTAAAAAAAATTGTGAAAATATAGCAGGAATACTTTTCACACACTAAATATTTAATGCATTTTTCTTTTTTAAATGGCAAAAAATCCTGAGCTCCGTATCTTATGTCAGCAGGCTTGACATGATAATTTTATCCTATATTAAGGAATAGTATACTCTATTCTTTTAAAATTTAGTATCTTTTAACTTTATCCAAAGCCTTGTTATGCTGTTAGTGTTTATTGTTCTGTGTCTAGATTTGTTAAAGAACTGAGAAATATTAAAACTGAACACCTTTTTTTAAGGTGTTTTGAGAAATATTACAGTGTTGTGCTGGAACTAATTTCTACTTTGTAATTTCAATATAGAAATATAATAGAGCCCTGGCAGCCATTCTGAGTAGATGAGGCTACCTGTCAGGTGCCAGTATTCTTAAGCTTTTATTTTTCTTGGCTATTTTTTTTTTATCTTTTAAAGAATTAAAAAGTGAGACAATTTATGAATTTGCCAAAATTTTTTTTTTTAAAATGTGTGCTAAAGATCTGACCCTTCAGGAGTTATGGAAGAAAGTGAAACAGCTGCATCCCCAGGAAAGATGAACTGAAAATCAAATTTGACCTCCCTGAAGTTGGTAGCAAGATTATCTTTATTATTATTATTATTATTATTATTATTATTTATTTATTTATTTAAATCTATATTCCTTTCCTTTCCACAAGGGTTAAAAAAAAAGTTTTTGAGTATGCACCACCCCTGTGCAAGTCCTTCCCTGCAAAGGCCTTTGCCTTTGAGATGTATTTTACTAATGTAATTAATTCTGGGTCAGAAAGAGTTACATGCCTTGACTGCTAGTCATAGACCTCTTCCAGTCATGATTTTCAGCTTCAGGACTGAGAAAGTGGTTCCTCTGACTACTGCTGAACTCCTCTGTGACCTTGTTTTGTCTGTGGAAAAGAGTTGTTAATGTTTTCCTTCTCCTAAGTGTTGCCTTGCTGTCTCGCTGACTTGTTATTCTCTTAAAAATGCATTTGTAGTATGAGCTAACATCTCCAGATATTGAAGAATGTACTCTGTTCATGTCTATTTTTTTTTTCATAGCTTTCTTTTTCTTCCCCATTTCTTAGTCAGAACTGTTCCAGTATTATTCCAAACTGCAGCTGATGGTGTCTGTTACCCATGGGCTAGAGGGTGCTTCAGGGAAACCTAATTTCTAATTAGGTATTTCTAATGGGAGCTGAAATCACCACCACGCTGAATAATAAGCTACTCAGGGACCAATGTGTTGTAAATAAAGTCAGGGTTAGGTTTTACTCCTCCCTGGAGCTTAATTGCCTTAATCAGAGCTGCCTGGAAGTGTGTAGTCCAGCAGCTGAACCTGGAGGTGTGTGCCCATGCTTTCTCCTGTGCATCTTTAAGACAAGAGCAGGACTCACATTTTCTTTGCATTTGTGGAGGTGCCGGTGGTGCCACCCACTCTGATGCCCACTCCAGTCCCAGGAAGGGGGGGCAGACTTAAGTCCTTCCTTTGCTGAACACTTAAATACTCTCCTTTCTCTAATGATGTGATGAGATTTACTTACCTAAATACTTAGGTATTTTTCTGTCCATACAAATGTATTAAAAGTACAGGGCAGCAATAAGCAAAACACAGGTAGGAAATTAACAAAATATGCTCTTTCCTAAGAACCAGATACCAACACAGTTAGCTCATATTCTCTATAAAATTAGTTGCAAAGCATCCTTAAGGTACCCTAAACTTCAAACAGATGCTGAAGGGATGTGCAATGGAATTCATAAACCAGAATTTGTCTACGTGCATCCAAAACAGAGAACGTTGCCATTTCTTCATCAGTTTTCACACCTTTGGGATCTAATGCCTGGATCCAGAGCAGAGAGAGGTGTAGGCCAGCTCCTTAGGGCAAAGTGTATGGAATTCATGAGGGTACCTTAAGTTGTAGCCAAGGCTGTCCTCCAGTAGGAATACCTGGGGAGCACTGGTGAACTTTCCACCTTGAAGAGGGGGACATCTGAACATGATTTCTTCTCTCTTTATTCAACTTTGTTGTTTGTTTGTTTGTTTTTAACAGTGAAGTGAAAAATGTGGTCCTTCATATCGTGTGTGTGTGTGTGTGTGTGTGTAAACTAGTTTTGTTTGCGTCTGGCAGTAATAGATGTACTATACATGACAAGCTCAAAACTTACAAGAAGCAAAGCAGAATATTATTAGAAAACCCCACAAAACTGGTGAACCCTCTGAAAATGGTTCTGAAAGAAGCTGGCTGCTGCTTAATACATGCAAACTGGTGAGTTATAAAAAGGAAAATATTTACTTCTCACTGGAAGCTGATGTGAAGTGGTAGAGATAAAAATTCTCCTTGGGTGGTAAAATGCAAAAAAGAAAGGCAAGAAATTAGAGCCTCTCTGCTGC
>VZTO01021334.1:31908-48703 GCA_013400615.1 Syrrhaptes paradoxus
TTTTTTTTTTCATAGCTTTCTTTTTCTTCCCCATTTCTTAGTCAGAACTGTTCCAGTATTATTCCAAACTGCAGCTGATGGTGTCTGTTACCCATGGGCTAGAGGGTGCTTCAGGGAAACCTAATTTCTAATTAGGTATTTCTAATGGGAGCTGAAATCACCACCACGCTGAATAATAAGCTACTCAGGGACCAATGTGTTGTAAATAAAGTCAGGGTTAGGTTTTACTCCTCCCTGGAGCTTAATTGCCTTAATCAGAGCTGCCTGGAAGTGTGTAGTCCAGCAGCTGAACCTGGAGGTGTGTGCCCATGCTTTCTCCTGTGCATCTTTAAGACAAGAGCAGGACTCACATTTTCTTTGCATTTGTGGAGGTGCCGGTGGTGCCACCCACTCTGATGCCCACTCCAGTCCCAGGAAGGGGGGGCAGACTTAAGTCCTTCCTTTGCTGAACACTTAAATACTCTCCTTTCTCTAATGATGTGATGAGATTTACTTACCTAAATACTTAGGTATTTTTCTGTCCATACAAATGTATTAAAAGTACAGGGCAGCAATAAGCAAAACACAGGTAGGAAATTAACAAAATATGCTCTTTCCTAAGAACCAGATACCAACACAGTTAGCTCATATTCTCTATAAAATTAGTTGCAAAGCATCCTTAAGGTACCCTAAACTTCAAACAGATGCTGAAGGGATGTGCAATGGAATTCATAAACCAGAATTTGTCTACGTGCATCCAAAACAGAGAACGTTGCCATTTCTTCATCAGTTTTCACACCTTTGGGATCTAATGCCTGGATCCAGAGCAGAGAGAGGTGTAGGCCAGCTCCTTAGGGCAAAGTGTATGGAATTCATGAGGGTACCTTAAGTTGTAGCCAAGGCTGTCCTCCAGTAGGAATACCTGGGGAGCACTGGTGAACTTTCCACCTTGAAGAGGGGGACATCTGAACATGATTTCTTCTCTCTTTATTCAACTTTGTTGTTTGTTTGTTTGTTTTTAACAGTGAAGTGAAAAATGTGGTCCTTCATATCGTGTGTGTGTGTGTGTGTGTGTGTAAACTAGTTTTGTTTGCGTCTGGCAGTAATAGATGTACTATACATGACAAGCTCAAAACTTACAAGAAGCAAAGCAGAATATTATTAGAAAACCCCACAAAACTGGTGAACCCTCTGAAAATGGTTCTGAAAGAAGCTGGCTGCTGCTTAATACATGCAAACTGGTGAGTTATAAAAAGGAAAATATTTACTTCTCACTGGAAGCTGATGTGAAGTGGTAGAGATAAAAATTCTCCTTGGGTGGTAAAATGCAAAAAAGAAAGGCAAGAAATTAGAGCCTCTCTGCTGCGAGACAGACTAATTCTGGTTGACTGGGCTTGTAGTAGAAGAAAAAGCACACTTTAAGTAATCTAAGGAAGAGTTATCATCTGTAACTTGTGCCTTTCCTTTGGTCAGATCCTGCTGAGCCTCTATGTGGTTGACCGTGTACCCTGACAAGCCATGTACACATCCTGATCCTCTAGGAACCATGGTATAGTGGCTTTATTAACCCAGAATCAATTTGGCTGGAATTTCTCCCTATTTTACTTTTTTCTTTACTTGTCCCTGTACTGATACGGTCATCTTCTTTATACATAATGTATTTCTCACATTTAATTGTTCCTAGCTGACATCAGGCAAGAAAATGTATGTGAACTGTCACACATGGAAAATACCGCAGCTACGTACTATTTTGGTCTAAGTAAGTGGTGCCAAGACACTGGTCTGGAGACTAAGGGATCAAGTGGAAGTCAACCTGTCTTGGGCATCTTTTAGGGCAACCGTCTATGGCCAGGGGACACTGCAGAGGATGGAGTCTCCATGCTCAGGGGTTTTGCTGGTAACGGGATCACAAGTGGATACTGCGGAAATGGGCAGAAAAATGCAGAGGATGGCTATAACAAATGAATATTGCTAGAAATATGCTCCGACAGGGCAGCAGGTTTACTTCATCCTCTGCTCTTGATGTTCCCCTGCAGTCACTTTAACCTCATGCTTCACCAGCCCTGATTACTTTTAGTTGCTGGGATCATAAATTTGCCACAGAACTCCTCAGCTGCAGCTTCTTCCCACATTACAGTAAAAACAATTGCCTGTGGGCATCAGGCTCCTTTTATCTTTCCAAGTCAAGTAGGAGGTTCATCCAATACCAATCTAATCCTGTTTCTCAAACCCTATAATAAGGCGTCTGAACTGAAAGTACACAAAATTTAGAACTGAAACGATGTGTGACACTTCATCCAAACTCCACGGACTGACACATGGAGAAGAAAGATTTTGTTGGTTTGCAAATATTAAGGGTTTTTTTTATTGTTGAAAATATTAACCTGCCGTGAAAGCCCTCTTTTATTCTTTTTACAATTCAGAAATTTAGAAGTCCTGTATAAAGATGTATCCTGCCTATAGAGGAGTGCCTTAGACACGTAAGATGTGGCACTGAGGTTGTCCATACAGCAAAAAAAAAAAAAAAGCAAAGTCATTTGTGAAAGCAGGAAGAATGAAACCTGCATTATTGAAATATGCAGTGTTGCCCTTGTTTGCCCAGAGGGCAATGCTATATGCTTCCATTTGCATTTCCCCAACAGTGAAACCACAGCAATGTAAAATTAATAAGAGTGTACAGAGTGTGTTTAACAAACTCTGACACATACCCTGTGGTGACTTGGCATGCGACATTTTGCTTGGAATTGATAGAGCTTACTGGGGAAAAAAAAACCAACACATACTATCTGTAAATAAATAAATAAACCCACATAGTCCAGCAGTCTTTGGACAGGTCTGGGGCTGTTGTACGCTGCAAGACATTCAGACTAGTAAGTAAAGCCTGTACCCAATACGTGTCCCCTGTAGTAGGATCACGTGGTGGGTCCAGTTTGTTTGTGAACACCTTGAGGACTGATCAGTCCATTCTGAAAGTCTCCAAACTTGTTTTCCTAGCATCTGTAGAGGTTCTCTTTGCTGTCATGGTTTTGGCACAGAGCAAAGCAGAGAGTTCTTGTTCAGTGGGCTTAAGCTGTCCAGTTTACAGCCACCTGTAATTACTCTGTAGTCTCCCAGAAGTAGGTACACTGTCATCTTGAAATTTTTTATGTCCTAAATCCTTAATATTCAATGAAATATTTAGTCAGACAAAGCATTAAGCTGGTGCAAAATATTAACACCATTAGTGTATATATTCTTACCTGTCCTGGCTATTTTCAGCAGTCAGATTTCTTCTTGCATGGTGAGTTGTTCTGGGTCATCCCACAACATTGTGCACAGATCTATATATTCTGATATTCAATTATTTATTGTAATAAAGTAAAGTCCCTTCCAGTTTGTGCAAATTATTACCTGTTGTGCTAGGTCTCATGCAGAAATAATATTACTGTAAACTGTTTCAGGACAGTTGAAGACCCTCTTTCTTACAAAGCATGCAGGAATTTTTTAAGGATTTTTTTTTCTTATGTGCTTATGTGTGCTTTCAGTCCTATTCTTGCATTTTGGTGTAGCTGAAGAAGAAGTTTTAGATAAAGTGTTCTTGCAGCTGAATTGTTCATTAACACAGCAGCTGCAGCCCTTTCAGCTGCACAGTCAGCTGCTTCAAATAGCAGTTATTTCTTAAAAAGGTGTGAACTGTGGATTGTGAGAGAGAAATCACCGGACTTTTATAATAAAATACATTCTTTGTTAGATATTTTATGTTAAGCAGAGAATAACCCTCCGAAAAAAATTTCCTAAAATTTGGAGTCACAAGACAGCACAAAATTTGAAATACATAGTTATAGTAGTAAAGACCATATTTTGGAGGAAGACTCCTCAACTAAACCAGCAACATAACTTGTTTTGAAGTAAAAGCTGAATACTTACTGGGTTGTTCTTACTAACAAATGAGCAAAGCATTTGCCACAAAGCCTCTAACTTTGAGGTAAATCCCTCAGTTAGACAAGCTGTCAGTCAATACCTCACTTGAGTCATTAGCAGTTTGAGAAATCCCTGTAATAGTTAGAAATAAGGATCTGTTAAAGCTGAAAAGCATTACATAAAAACATCCTCTATCATTTTTAGGACAGATAAAACAGACACCTGCATCTAGTATCTTGAATACTGCTACGAATACTACAATATTACAGTATTCAGAAATTATCTTTCTCTTTTGTTTTGATTTTATGTTGAATGAAATCCTTTAAATTTTGATTATCTGTTAATCCTAATCACTCATCCAATCAAAATCATTAACTATCGCCACAAAACTTATAATGCAAAATGTATAGAACTGAGAGAGGTTTTTTAACATTCAAGTATAATCTAGATCCAATTTTCTGTTTCTACAGTGCAGATAAGATCATGATAGTGGGTCAGGCTTGGAAGAGTTTGTTTGCCTTATATGTGTGTTTTGGAACATTTATCTTAGCTGAAACGAGAACTTCTCAATTTATACTTCTGGTCATCTCTAAAAGAAACACTCACTAAACACATATAAAGTCTTTACACAATAAAAATTTTGAAGAAAAAATATCTGGAAAAGTATGTGTTACTCTCTGCACTATGAATTTCTTAGAAATAAAGCTCTTACATATCTCTGAAGGTCTCACAAGACCATTCTTTATAAATTTCTTAAGATTTTTTTTGAGCATCTAAAGCATGCAGGATTAGGAATTCAAAAATAATATTAATTATGAGGAACTATTCATATGTGCTGGGTAAATCCTACACCATCCTCTCACAAGCACATACCATTAAAATAATTTAAGAATGAAAACAGTGTTTCCAACAAATTAATATGTACTAGTTACATGAATACATTTTGGCTGTTTTCCACTGGAAAAATGTTTGCAGTCTCGTTTGACTTTTACAAAGCAAAAATTCTGGAAGGGAATTTTAGTAATTACTGTGAGAACCAGATGTTCGGAGGTGAGGAATATACCTAAGCCATCTGCTTCCTTTAGCTATTTTGTCTCTTCACAAAAAATGTTACTATCAGATGAATACAAAGTGAACATGTTACAATTTGAAAATGTTTATGATGGGCCAAAGGCGGTATCAAATTTCTGTAATTCATTGTTTCTATAGAAAATCTTTGGAATACTTGGTATCTGAGGCTGTTAAATTTCCTGATGCTGAACTGAGAGATTGCAGTCATAACTTCTGATGGTTCTGCCTCTTTGTGTTATTTTCTTTGTCCAGGCCTTTAATGATTTTCCTTAGTTTGATGCATCTTTTTGTCCTTCTTGACACCTTTATTGTTAGAATGGAATTTTGTTGGGATAAACATTTTGTTTTGACTCTTATGAGTATCACATTTATACTTTGCAAGCTGTTACTCCCCTTTACGTCACAGTGCAGTACATTTTCCAGAGACACTTGAGGGGGTGCACAGCAAGTGAATTGTGTCCATCATCCGAATTCTAAGTTCACAATGACAATTTTTTTTTTTTTTTACTCTCCCTTAACATGTTTATACTATAGTTATGACTGGGTAGCTGTAATTTAACTACCTTTCAAAGCAATTAGCTCAGGTACTGCTGCAAACACAATGGCAGGATCAGAGATCTCAGTACAGACTAGCTGATGTATGCTAACTCACCTTCCTGGATGGATGTGACAGTCCACAATGAATTCTCTGCTGCTTGCAGAGGTATCTAGTCCAAAGTTTGAATGCCTTTAGAAGCAACTGTTGCAGAAGCAACGGAGCATTCTCTTATTGTGAGTGGGAAACACGAGGATCTGCTAATACTTGCATCTTCATTTCCAAATACTGATTTATCTAGACAGCATCCCAGAGTTTTAACCTTGCTTGTCCCTACTACTTTGGAAGTGTAAGGGTAAGAAGCTAACTGAAAACAATGCACAACACTAGCAAGTCTACCTTGATGAAAACTCATTTCTAGAAGTATTGGGTCTGGTTGAGATGGAGCCAGTATCCCCACAGCAGCCCTCACAGTGCTCAGTGCCATGCTGGCAGCCAGCAGGGTGTTTATAACACATCTTGGGAGGGGGCGGAGCCAGGACAGCTGACCCGGATGGGCTGTTCCATACCATGTGACATCAGCTCAGCCATAACAGCCAAGGGAAGGGAGTAGGAGGAGGCATTTGTTACTGTGTTTGTCTCTGGAAGCAGCTGCTACACTTGCTGAAGCTCTGCTTTCCTGGGAAGTGGTTGGATATTGCTTACTGAGGGGAAGTAGAGAATGATGTCTTTGTTCACCTTTTGTTTCTGTGCGTGGCCTTGGCCTTTGCTTTAATTAAACTGCTTTTATCTTGACCCACGAGTTTTTAATCTTATTCTCCCCCTTTATTTTGTTGAAGGGGGAGTGATAGAGGGGCCTGGGGGGCACCTGGCATCCAGCCAAGGTTAACCCATCACACTAGAATTTCTACTTGCTACATTTTTTTTCTCTGGAAGTTTTCTAAGGGTGAAAATGGCAACAAATTTTAGAAAAACACTTTGATACAGAGCCATTAGAACATGCCATGAAGCACTATTAGAGGTCAGAGGTTCATTTCATATGATTTCTATCTGAACTTTTTTATTTATCTTGAGCTTTGGGGCTAGGATCCTACTGTGTAATGTCTGCTGTATGTATTTAATCACAGTCATATGTTTTTGTCTAGAGCAGCAAGGACAGAAATCTCCCATCTTTTATCTGTTCTATCTATGTTACCATTTCAGTAACTTTTTCTTCTTTGCAGTGGTGAGGGGAATATTTACGTTATCAATTTATAAAAAACAGCGGCATTCTTTGGGGGTCGGTACTGGGACCGATGTTGTTTAACATCTTTGTTGGAGACATGGACAGTGGGATGGAGTGCACCCTCAGCAAGTTTGCCGATGACACCAAGCTGTGTGGTGTGGTGGACACGCTGGAGGGAAGGGATGCCATCCAGAAGGACCTTGACAGGCTTGAGAAGTGGGCCTGTGAAAACCTCAAGAAGTTCAGCAAGGCCAAGTGCAAGGCCTTATACCTGGGTCAAGGAAATCCCAAGCACAAATATAGGCTGGGAGGGGAATGGATAGAGAGCAGCCCTGAGGAGAAGGACTTGGGGGTGTTGGGTGATGAGAAGCTGAACATGAGGTGGCAATGTGTGCTTGCAGCTCAGAAAGCCAATTATGCCCTGGGCTGCATCAAAAGCAGCATGACCAGCAGGTCAAAGGATGTGATTCTCCCCCTCTACTCTGCTCTCACGAGCCCCACCCCCCTGCAGTGCTGCATCCAGCTCTGGGGTCCTCAGCACAGGAAAGACATGGACCTGTTGGAGTGGGGCCAGAGGAGGGCCACGAAGATGGTCAGGGGGATGGAGCACCACCGTTATGAGGACAGGCTGAGATAGTTGGGGTTGTTCAGCCTGGAGAACAGAAGGCTCCAGGGGGAACATACAACACCTTCCAGTGCTGAAGGGGGCCTACAGGAGAGATGGGAAGGCACTCTTGATTGGGGCTGGAGTGGTAGGAGGAGGGGTAATGGTTTTAAGCTGAAGGAGGGGAGATTTAGATTAGATATTAGGAAGAAATGTTTTCCTGTGAGGCCAGTGAGGCAGTGGCTCAGTTTGCCCAGTGAAGCTGTGGATGCCCCATCCCTGGAGGGGTTCAAGGCCAGGCTGGATGAGGCTTTGAGCAACCTGGGCTAGCGGAAGGTGTCCCTGCCTGTGGCAGGGGGGTTGAAACTTGATGATTTTTAAGGTCCCTTCCAACCCAAACCATTCTATGATTCTTAGTATACTTCTCCCCATTCTGTGTAGAAGAATAAAAGCAAAGAGGTATTTTCCTTGTCATCTTCTCAGACTTCATGTTAGAATACCCGAAGAGAAAGTGTTAAGTGTATATGGTGTTCTTCCCATGCCCGAAGCTCAGCAGAGTTGTTTGGGAATAGAAGATCACCTTCTCCCATTTATACCTGGGTGTAGATTGGCAGTTGAGTCTTTAATGATTCTCTACAAACTGCTGCTTAAATTTATAAGGTATATTCCTTTCCTGCTGGACCGAAAGTCACTGACATGACTTGCTCTGTGTGTAAACTCACTTGTAAGCAAAACATCCTGCTGCTTTTTATCCTTCTTCAGCCAGAAGACTTAGTAGCTTGTTAATAAAAGCCTGGTGACTTCCTTGTTGTAGTATGTCTGTAATTTGGCAAGAGTCACATTTGAGTGAAGACCTGAACTGTTGAATAAAATTTTGAAGATTTTTTTTCCTCCTTTTTCTCCATTTTACGTCTTATTGCCATATCCTTTATACCTTCAAGTCTGTCTGAAATTGGAGGGACAGAAAACTACAGAAAACAAACATACAGTTCAGGTGGTTTAACATCTCATCCAAAGACTTGCACATGTTTTGCTTTATTTGGGATAATTTGGCTCCATGCGGTTTAAATGTTTACAGCCTCTGGAATGAACACATTCAGAAATCTTGAATGAGATTAGGAATGAAGTTATTGAAAATTCCTACAGATTTTTGGACTTGGATCAAGTTCCCAAATGTGTAAGAATGATTTAATTTCAACATTAGGGAAAACTGTTTTTGGTTCTCTGGCATGGAAGAGGCTTCATTTTGGTTTTAAGTTATTGTGAATGATAAAATATAGTACTATCAAATGAAAAAAAAGAAGGTGATTCAGCAGATTGGTGCAAGAAATAGGCATGAGGAAATCTTACAAATATTGTTTATTATTTTTAAGACTAAATTCTGTTGTCTTTCATAGTAAAGTTAGTGGCTGGTATGTTACATACAGATCCAATCTTACATTAACTTTTAGAAATTTAATTAATTAAATGTACCTTTGAGGAGGAAAAAAGCCAGACAAGGTTGTCTGTGGGCTCTGTAGAGTTGTTATTCTTTATATTTTATAAAGCACATGGATCTTTCATTGTAATCACACATTTTAACTTCAGAGAATCAAAACGACTCTTTAATCATGTTTGATTTCTTAAGAGAGAGGGCAAGAGACGTGAACAAGAGTCAGTTTCTCAGTGTTTTCTACTCATCTAATCATGCAGAGGATTGCAATCCACCCCTCTGACAAAGACATCCTCAGTATTTCTGAGAAAAAAAATGTACCATATGAATCACACTTAAAAATATCTATCCTGGAGTGTGTTCTGGAGCACTCAGTGCTTTCCCAGCACTGTTTGACTTGATTTAGTCATTCTACTAACTGAAAAGTTACCTTTCTCTCCTCTTTTGTAACGTGGCCCAGAAGTTTGACAAAAGCACATATCATATATCAGTGAGAAGATTTTTTTGCATTTGCAAAGATATCTATTCTGAGTTTGGAAAACAATTACCAGTAATGCAGAGAAATGGGAAAGGCAAACCTTTGTCAGTGTGATGGTAAGAGAAGAGGGATTTGGAGGTTTTATTGCTTACTAGACATGGGCGATGTGGCAGCACTTTTTAGACGCCCTGTGGGGCATTCTGTCTACCCAGAAATATTTATTTTTTTTTGCAGAACAAATTAAGGGAGACAGTGGACTGGAGGGGACAAAGGAAATAATGAACAGATAGCAAGGGGAAAGACATGTGAGGCAGATTTAAGACATGATCTACCAACAGATGTAGTATATCTCTGAACTGTCCTGTCTTTATCTTACAAATGTGTAAAACATCTAAAAGTACAAGACCAGTCTGCTTTTCTAGACATTCATGTAGTCTGTTTTATAAGGCAGCAATGTCCCAGAACCCTTCACAGCCAGAAACTACAATACAAGGAGCCTTGGTGTATGTAGCAATTTCAGATGTGAGTCTTAAAAGGTGGGAAACATACCATTTAGAAAAGAGGTTTTTTCTTTGTTTGTTTTAGAGATATGTTAGGACAAAGTTAAAAGATATAGGTTTCATAAAAAACAAGGCATCTCAATATTGTGAGACATTGTTATTATTGAAAATGGAAATTTAGCAAAATAGAAACCTTTCATGAGAAAGCGCTTGTTTCAATTAACTTCTCAGCAAATGTTTTTAAAACCAGATATTTTGATATCATGCTCTTACGCTGTTGCAGTGAAAGTTCTGTGTTATCTGAAACAGAATTTAAGTGCATGATTCTTAGAAATTCAATGAGAAGTGAAACTGTAACCCTCACAAAAATCCATAAAAATGAACAGTATTATTTTGATGTCAGTTGAACATTCTGATTAATTCACAGTGAAAATGCACCTATTTTCTCAGTTCAGGAAATTTAATCTCAACTATTGGTCATGAGAGAAAAAAAATCATTTCCTGCTCAGTGCCAGCATAACATCTATTTTGGAAGTTGAGGTCCTAACACAATTGTCTTATGCACAGAATTGAGCATTTCAGAGTTTCTGTGTTAGACTTCTATCCTGTGCCTAAGAAACATTTGGTAATGATTTCAAAAGGATAAACTCCTTGGCTTCTCTTTAATGACACTCCAGCAGAATTGTGAATAGTCAAAATACAAAAAGGTCATGCGACTTCCATTATACTTCACTTTGTAAACTGGATTTCCCTGGCTCTTTCATCCTTGACAGAAAGTTTTCTGTCAAGTGAGATAATTCTTTAAAGAGGCCAAGGTTAGTAATTCAAACTCATCCTCGGGGAAGCTTCCTGGATAAAACTTAGACCCTCATATATTTTACTGCTAATTTATTCTGCAGTGTTTGTAGGTCACTGCCTTTGATTTATAGTAAAAAAAAAAAATCCCACAGTGTTGGTCTATAATAATTTACAACGCTCTTTATTTGAATTACAGATGATATAATTGTGGAAAAGTGACTTAGGATTACAAAGCTTATAAACTGTTAAAAAAATCTGTATTTTCAAAGTTATAGACAGTGTATTTTCTATTTATATTAGCGTTATGTAAATCCATATTGGAAGCAATATACTTGCATTTATCTATGTAAATGAAATACTTACCATTAAGATATGTATTATTTCCATATGTATACCATATTGTTTATACAGCGTTGGACAGAATAATGCTCGTGTAAAATGGGTAGTGACATGGAGCAAATGGAAAAAAATGGAAGAGGTGTGTAATTGCAACTTTCATTTTGAGAAGGATGCATAATTAATGTGATGGCTGCACATCTGTGGACGGCTAAGAAATACAACTAAATAATTACACATCATGTAAATAGAGCAGAAAATATCAGGATAGCTGTAGTGAATTAATTGCTTGCATTCGCCAACATTCATTCTACCTTCATTAAAGAGCAGGTGTGATCTTATTATTAACAAGTGAAGGACATTTAATTTTTGATTTCAAGTTTGTGTCTGGTTGCAGTTGCAACAGCTTGGAAGTTTCTTTCAGGTGGCTGTTTTGTAGCCTGTATAAAACCACTTTTATGGTCAATGCCTGATTTTCTTTAGACATATGTTCATCTGAAAAACAGAACAGAAATTGTTATCTCAGCTGGCAGCTGCAGCACCTGTTTCCAGCAACTGAACAGTCTAGTTATTCCGTCTTGAGGACTGACCTTTCAGCTGCTCTGATAGAAGTCTGATCTTTTAGTGTTGACGTTTTTGGGTTTGATCCCTAGTAACAGCTGGTTCCTGTGTGCCTGTGTGGATGACAGGCTCAGTCAAATAAAAATACATACATTTGTATTTTTGAATATTGGTAGTGTTCTCTATGGAGGGAGTGTCTCTGGTTTTCCAGCTGGGGGTAAAAATGTATAGCCCATCGTTTAACTGAAAACTAAGCAGATGTGCACATCATAGGCCCAGTGCTGCAGAGTGCTAGCCATTCTTTGCAGTAAGCTTTACCAACTTCCTGGGAAGTCAGTGACAGTGAAGGGTAATGAGCAATCACAGGACTGTGCCCTTTGCTTTTCAGCAAACTAACTTCATAGAAACAGCATTTGCTTTTCCTCTAGGCTGGCTCTTAAGCTATATTATCTGCTGCAAAGTAGTTCAAAGTATGAGCTAAAATATGCTTATTTTGTCTTTCAAATTATATGGAATAAAAAAATCAAAGCAAGCTAAAACCTCTCAAAGCACCAGCTGTACAACAGTCCAACTTCTAATGAGCCTGAATAACTTAGTTATTGGAATGCTGTTAAATACTTAAACATTTTCTCTCATGTGTGTTTTTCAGCTTTGTGTTTCTAAGTAAACTCTACAGAACATGGATATCTCATGTATAGTTTGCTATTTCAGGAATAAACTTAAAGAAATGCAAAAAATGTGGAAATTGAATGGATCGCTAAGTAATCTGTTACAAGGATGAGCTATATGCATCCCTTCTTTAACAGCTCTAACAAGCTTCAGAAGAAGGTAAAGCTATCATAATTCTTGTGATGAATTCACTGAGTGCCTTGTTGCCTCATGTCATGACTGTGTGACAAGCCTCACATAGCAGAGGGAAGGGTGAGAGCAGGATCTGCAGTCTGTTATATAAAAAGTTCCCAAGACAAGTCACTGTAGACAGTACCCTAAGTGTTACCCAAGGATGCTTCATCTATTGTGCCACTGCAGTCACTGCTACTGGTTAGGGAAGAACCTGAAAAGTTTTGATTGTTTTATTTTAATAACACTTCTATAAGAACATGTAGTACTTCTGTGCCTGGGGCATAAGAGCTACCTGACCTGTCACTGGATATTATGCATGATATTAGGAAATTTATCTTGGGTCTCCTGTACCCTTAGGGGTGTAGCCTTTCATTCTAGGAACACTGAAACCAGGCAGAAAAATGAAAAAAAAAAACCAAGCCAAACTTGACAATACATTTCTCTGAAAAGCCTCATTTTTTTTTTGGCAGCTGAATCATGAACAGAAAGGAACATCTGTGTGGATGTCTTTGCATAATGAATATCATGATTGATCCGTTTTACATCTTTCAAGGTATTTACCAGGAAGGCCAAATCTTGTCTCCCCTGACTGAATTTTCTTTTGAGATAATCTCGTCCAGTTCTGTGATCTTCTCATACAATTGATTCTATTTTAAAAAATCTACACCAGTGGTTATAGGGAAAACAATAGGTACAAATGTATATTTTCTAGAACAATTTGGGTGCCTGAATAGTACAGTCTGGTAAACAGAGAAAAGAAAATGCCAGCTGATGAAATAAATGAAATTCATTTGTCAGGTCAGGAGTTCTGACTTTCCAGATTCTAGTTTTTCACACTTGTATTCATATTTTTCTCATTCTTAGGTACTAAATGTAAAGGGATGGAAGCTGTACACAAAGGCTGCCATGCAGTGGTGGCATGCTTTTGACATTTCTCTATTCTTAAATAAGGTTAGTTCGCTGAAAGCTGTAGTCAGTATTTCTGCATTCATCAAATTAGTATCACTTGTGCTTTAATGTAGAGCTAATCAGGAATTCTATGTAAGTTCTTACACTGCTGACAATCACAGTTAAAACGGAAAACACTCACCACCATCAGTTTTATTGGTTTTATTGAAATTAATTTAATGTTGATACTCTAGTATAGCTAGTTCCTAAATTTATATATAGAATTTTGATGTAGTACATGTGAAATTAATTTTTTCCCAGCATAAAAACTGTATAAACAAAACCATAACAATTTTTAATGGTATTTCTGAGTGCATTCAGTAACAGGCCTCAAAGTCTGTAAAGATCTGGCAAGTATGCATATCCAGTTAATTCTGAGTTTTCATTAACCTTTTTTATGATGTATATCTGTGAAGACAAGATTCTAGTACTGTTTTTAAAAGGACTGGACTGGGAGTGGAAACTTTAAAAGCTACAAAGATCCCAGGTGCTGCTGTATTTCTGTAACATTGTATACCAACACTTGAAAGCTACTTCTGCTGATGTGAATTAAGAAAATCCATAGACATGGATCTATAGGTTTATATCAGCTAATCACCAAAGGAATATGGATAATTGGTAATATTGACTTTTATTGTCCTCTTTTTGTTGGTGAAAATTGTATTCTGTAAGAAACCTCTGGTTTCTGACGAGTGCATCTTTTCTTATCTTTTATGACAGGGAAGAGGACCAGGTCAAACACAATGGCGTGAAGTGGCAGTGGCTGTTTTTAAGGCCACTTGACCGAAAAATAGTGTAGAGTCATATAACAGTTTGGTTTGGAAGGGAGTCCAACCCTTCTGCTGTGGGCAGGGACATCTTTCACTACATCAGGTTACTCAAAAAAAACCCCACCCAGTAATATATAAAAGTATTTATACAAAAAATATAAACCCAATGTTAGGAACCAAGGCTTCCAGGGTGCTATATAACAGTTCTTGCATATCTCAAAATGGGACCAAGACAGCCACTGTACTTTGTGAGCACACTGCTAAAACTGTTACTGTTGGCTAGTCAGGAGGGCTGAGTTCTGTCGTGCGTGACAGACCTGTCTTACGCACGGCTTGAGAAGGATGCTTTCATCCACCTCAGTTGTGGTTGGTCTTCTGGAAACAGACACATACATACCATCATCATTTTGAAAGCACATAAAATGTCTTTAAATCTAACAGAAGATTTTTTTAATGTTTCCTTCTGACAAAAGCACCCCTCTATTTCTTGCCATCTGGCTCACAACTCCATGGGTAATGGCAAGGGAGGTGAAAAGATGGACCTACTAATTCTGAGTCTATTCTGGAGTCTGTGTTCTGCTGGCCTCTAGGAGACATTAATTGGGCTAGGAAGATAAAGTACACAAGAACCATAAAGTTTGTGAAAGATAACAGGTTTAGGGATTACTTTTCATTTTCTGATTGACGCTGGATGAGGCTGGGTTTTTGAACAAGCAACAGGATTGCCTGTCCTCTGTCTGGCTTAAAAGGAAGGAGATAGCTGGTACTGTTTTATGAATTCCTCAGGTTTGGTTTAAGTGATAAATTTAGTCTCAGAACACTTATTGGATTGAACTCCTTCTGAATTTTATGCAGGAGATGATGTTATTTCTGAATCCTAGTAAGAATCAGGCACAAGCAAAGCTCAGCGCTATCAAAGAAGCACTTGCAGCAAGAAGAAACACAGCTGTTAGGAATGTGCAGGTCAAAAGCTGACTTTGATGCTTTTCCAATGTTAACCTGCGGTTAAGCAGGGATTTTCAAGGTTCTAGTTCAGGTGAATCAATTCTTAGGTGACACCTGAGGTCCCTTTTTCACCTTTGCTCTTTGCATCTTTTCCACACCTCTGAGCTGACAGCCCAGCAATGCCATTTGCTTACTTGTAGACTTATCTCAGACCCACTGTTTCTTTCACAGTGGGTTTTGGGACCATTCCCAGTGGATACCCGATCAGCTTTTCTACTCAACTTCAGGTTCATTTTCTACTTTTGAGAACACTCACACAGAGGTGGAAATAATAATTCTGATATTTTTGACAATAATTTATTCTGCTCAAGTGTTACTTAAAATTCTTAATGACAGGGTTTATATTTACATTATAGTTTCAGTTTTTGCAGTGTTCCCAGCAGCAAGGAACAGAGACTTGCTGATGGAAATAAAATAATTATTCTGTCTTACTTTTGCCAGGAATCCTGTTTAACCTTTCAAAGAGAGCAGCATGTCTGGTTCTTCAGTTTGTGTATCATTTAGGGACAACCAGACCTGAGCTACTAGTCTGCTTTCAAAGCTCATCCTAACTCCAGAGGAGCATTTCTGGTAGTGCAAGTGAGAGGCTGACAAGCAGCAAAGACATTCATTCTCTTTGCTTGTGCTTGTGTACTGTGAGAAGAAATACCTGTAGCTGTAGTGATGTTATTGCCTACCAGAGGCAGGGTTGTGTTTCTAACAGTGATACCATGTTGCTGTCACCAGCGTTCTGATTCAGGTTTTTGCATAAAGGGAATAACTTAACATTTAACACAATATTAAGCTTTTTTTTTTTTTTAGGGGGGGGGGGAAGAGGGAGTTACAGTTGATTAGCTTGTGCTTTTGTATAATGTGTTGGTAAACTGAGATGAGAAGCTTGTGCTAGTTATGTGTTACAGGTCATGCACTGTGTTTTATTTGAGAAACCAGTAACCATTCATTGTCTCATTGCAATGTTTTGGACTTTTTTTTTGCCAGCCAATGGCAGGCTACTAGGAATTTTTATTGGGCTGGATATCAGTCTTCATTTGGGGATCTGAGCTGATTCTGTGCTGTATTGCACCCAATCTTGGCCATCTTAAATTCTCCTTACACTTGGTGCAATGCTTCCGTGGACCTAGTGAATTACAAGATATTTGGGAAGTCCAAGAGGTAAATTGTAGTCCCTGAAATTATATGTCACTGGTCATCCACCACACAGCTGAGATAGTGGGCTGCTGAATAAAACCTGGCCAGCTGATGATCACTGTACATATCAATTTCTGGACAAGGTAATTAGAGAGGCTGACATGAGCCGTGTACCAGTCTCAAGAACAGTGATGGGCAAAGCAGAGGTGAGGGAGATGGAGGCACAGCTCTGCACACCTGTGGTTCTGAAAGAGCCTGAAGAACCACGTTTCCCTGCACTGCTATGTAATGGAGCACTAGCTAGGCAGTATTTTTAAAGACTGACTCTATCTGGCATTTTTTCTGAGCAGGTTTAAAAACACCACTGAGGAATCACAGAATGTTAGAGATTGGAAGGGACCTTGAAAGATAATCTAGTCCAATCCCCCTGCCAGAGCAGGAACACCTAGATCAGATCACACAGGAATGCATCCAGGCGGGCTTTGAATGTCTCCAGAGAAGGAGACTCCACAAGCTCTCTGGGCAGCCTGTTCCAGTGCTCTGTCACCCTCACTGGAAAGAAGTTTTTTCTCATATTCAAGTGGAACCTCCTATGTTCCAGCTTGAACCCATTGCCCCTTGTCCTATCACTGGATGTCACAGAGAAGAGCCTGGCTCCATCCTCCTGACACTCACCCTTCAC
>VZTO01021335.1:0-12245 GCA_013400615.1 Syrrhaptes paradoxus
TTCTGTGATTCTGTGAATGGGCTTTTGTGGGCGAGCCTGAGTTCAGGCCAGGGGTGATTGAAACCAAACCTTGGCCATGGGCTGATCTGCGTCCCCTGCATCCCCTACCCAAGCTTGCCTGTCTCCCACTCCTTCTGCCCCCACAGGGACCCACATCCTGCTCCACCTCCTCAGATGGAACAGATTTGCTGGATGTCCTCTGTCCATTCTCCATGCCCAAGGGAGAGACCAGGTGAAAAGGAGGGTGTCGTTGGACACATTGATTTCTCTGGTCCCTCCTCTCCCTCTGGGCAGCTGAGGGTCATTACTGCTTCTCTTTATGGGCAGGGAAAAGGGGTCTGGCTTGGCTGTACCATGTCGAGTTGCCTGAGGCTGTCATCCACTGGGATGTTCTGTCTTTCTTTCAGCTGCTCGCTCATGGACTGGAAGAGGCTGAGGATGGCCATCTTGATGGTGCCCAGCTTCCGGGTTTTCTCGGCAGTCATGTTCTGGATGTTGGCCCAGCGAGTTTCCTGAGAGGAGACACATCCCAGCAAAAGATGCTGCTTCAGTACTGGAGACCCTGGCTTGGAGACACTAACTTCTGTGCTCATCTGCTCTGCTAGGAAGAACCTGTCCTTGCCTAGGGCTTTGCTGGAGGTGGCTCAGCTTGGTGGGATGGAAGCAGATCCAGGAACCGCCACAGCTGCTCCTTTCCCTATCTCTGTGCCAGCTCTTGCAGTCCTCACTCTGGCTGGTCCTCTCTGAAGACCCCATTTGCACTCCCCACGGGAGGGCTAGCTGATACTCTGGGAGCAGCACATCCCACTGCCACCCTTCCAGACCAGGTGCTTTCCAGCTTTGTCTGATGGGACCCAGCTCCTGGAGTCTGCAGTATCCAATAAGGGAATTTGTCCCACTCAGAGTGATGCAAAGGGAGCAGAGGCCAGCAGAGCTGAGGGTATTTCTGCACACTGAGCACTGGCTACACATTGATGTGCCTCATGGCAGCCCAGTTTACCACCAGTGTGGTTGCTTTTGGACTGGTAAGGAGGGAGGAGAAGGGGTGAGCCCTGGTGGGAAGATGCTGTGCAAACAACTAATAAAAATCAGCAAAACCAACTTGTTTTAACCCCTGATGTAACCTGCTCCAGACCTGGTTTGTCATTCATTCTACAGCCCCTTTGAGGGATGAAATTAGGCATCCCGTCAAATCATGAAGGCTGCTATTGGGCCTTGCCATGACCCCATGGCTTAGGGATGAGCCGTCAGCTGGTCTTAGAACAGCCAGGCCTTGCAGATCTTCCCCTGCCTGCCCCACATTTCCTCACCCAGAAAACCATGTCACTTTGAGCCTGGTCAGAGCGTTGGAGCTGCGCCATCTCATTTTTGTACTGCAGGATCTCGGCTTCTTTCTCTGCTGTATACTGGTCCAGTAGCACCTTGGCTTGTTCAGACATTTCCTTGTGCTCCTGTTGTGACTGCAGCAGGTCCTTGCGAATGCTCAGTAGCTTCTTGTAGCAACAAATTACTTCCTGGACGTCTTCAAACTGCATCACAGTGTTCCTGGTGTTAGTAATCCCCCTGCCCTCCCCTCATCACAATGGCAAGTCTCGTGCTGTTTGGCACCCTGCCCTGTAAGAGACAACACCTCCCCGTCTGAAAGATCTTCCCTTCTTGATAAGACTATTGCCCCAGCTGGTTTGTGGGCATCACCACATCCCCTGTCCGATGACATCCCATGGTGCCAGTCTCAGAGCTGTCACTACCATCAGCAAGGGGAGATATGGCACCTCTTCCCCAGGTGAGCAGCGCGCTGATAAAACACCAAGCACAACTGCAACTGCCAGCACCAAGTCTCCTAGACACGGGAGGTGGGCAGCTGGGACTGCAGGAGTATGAGACATGCAGGGAGTAATGGCTGGGGCATCCCTGAGAGAGGGCACAGCTTTTTTGACAACTGCCTGGGTTCCCATTCCCAGGCAGCTTTTGACTTCTCCTAAACCATAAGTGTGACATGAAACAGTGACACAAATGGGTCCCCATTCTCCTCAGCCCTGTGCTTTCCCCCCCCTTCTAACAGTTTCTCTCTGTTTCTCAAGCCTTCACCTCCTTTTCTGATTCTTCTCACATAACTCTTGTCCCCTTGGCTCATTTTAGTTGCAGGGAACCTCTTCTCATCCCATCTGACGTCTCTGGGTTTGACCAAGCGTTACGATTTCCCCAGACTTGCCTTATCACTTCTAGGTTTAACACCCCTGTAAGGCCCTTCTCGAGGCCATGGTCTCTCTCTCGCATGTCCAAACTCACCTGTGAGATCTTCACCACATCCTCCAGATATTTCTTGAAGATAGAGAACTTCTGCACTTTGTTGTAGAGTTTCTGGTGCTTCTCTCTCAAGAGTTCTAGTTCCCTCTTAGCTCTCAAAAGTTCACTGTCCAAAAGCATCTTCTTCTCCCTCTCTTTACTGGCTTTCTTCAGAGCTTCAGTTTGCATCTTATAATTTTCCTGATGATGTTTCTCCCACCAACACACATGTGAACGCACACAGACACATGCAGAAGGAAGGGAAGGCAAAGGAAGATGGAGCTGGGTCACTCCACAGTGCTGGGAGGAGATACCTTCACAGAGGAGAGACCAGTACTGGAGCACCCCTGGGAGTGTTCTCACTCCCTGTTTAACAGGGCCGGCCCTCTTGCATTGACCTTTTGGTCTTGGAGACAGGCACCTGGGACAGCACTCTGATTTTCAGACCTACTGGTACCTGTCCCTGGAAGACACCTGCATGTCAACAGTGGGGACCAACTGAGACCCTTCTGGAGGGATGCTTGGGGCCCTCATAGCACACTGGTACAGGACAAGCTCTCTCCCACCCAAGCCCTACGAGGGCTTTCCACATCTGTGGTACAAACCCCTGCCAGACCTGTTCCTCACACCTCCAGGCTCAAGGGAGACGTAGTGGCCCACAACTGTCTGTCCAAGGGAGGGGAGGAGGTGGTGGTGTGGGTCAGGGTCATGTCAGCTGAGCTAATCAGGTGCAGGTGTACCTTTAAAATCCTCACAGATTTCTCCATGTCTGTTTTCAGCTCAGCATCCTTGGCGAGGAGGACCCTCCACTGGCAGATCATGACTTTCAGCTGCTCCTTGAATTCCTGGCAGCACCAGAGTGAGCGTGACATGGCTGCCCACACTTGGAGCCAGTCCCCTGCCCACTGCTGCCCTTCAGAAAAACACAAGCCCTTCCAACCATGCCTCAGCAACCCCCATCTTTCTCACCTCTTGCTTCTCCTCCAGAGTCTTGTGCATCAGTTGGGCTTGTTTCTTTTTCTCCTGGAGGCGAATAAATGGAGACGGGGAGTCCTCTATCAGTTTGAGTTTCCTGCCACGTAAGATTTCCTCGAGGTTACAAGCTGGGGCCAGTACCTTGGCAGGGTGTTGGATTGCTCTGCCCTGTCACCCCACCCAGGACCCAGTGGGGATCCCACTGTCAGCAAGAGGGTGCTACAGGGAGGAACAGGGCTGGGAAAGGGAGGGATGGAGGAGACAGAAGAGGATGCAGGGGATGGAGGTGGGTGGAGGACCCCCCTCACCTGAGCAAGGGCAGGAGGTTCTGCCTGTACTGCATGCTGAAATAGGCCACCAGGTCCTCATCATCCACAGTGGCCATCGTTCCAGCCACCAGCAGGGCGCAGAGAGCCTGGTCCTCCTGGCACCGCTTGTCTCCCAAGTCAGCCCAGGAGCTGTCCTGTGAGCCTGAGGGTCCTGCAATACGTGGGTATCTCTTGCCACCGCTTTTCCAGTACACTCGTTACCCTGGTTGTGCCTGTGGCCACCGGCTGTTGGTGGCTGGTTGCTATGGAATTGTTGCCAGGGGCCGCTCAAAGATGCTCAGGGGGTTACTTGCAGCTGAAGAGAGGTGATGCCCCCACGCCAGCATGGGGGACTGACCACTGTGTCCAGGACAAGGACTCTGCAGCACTAAAGGAAAGCTGAACAAATGCAGATTTCTTTCCCTTCTCACTTTCTCTGGTTCTTCCTCTGCTAAAAACCAGACCCTGTGTCCTGTGACCTCTGCTGTCTTGGAAAGGTATTTCATCACCCCACCATCCGTCTCACTGTCTCAGACCTCAGGGCAGGGGCTCATCCCTTCTCTCCCAAAACACCAGATGGAAAGACAAACTGAGGCACATCCTCAGGGATGCTTGATCACCACATCACCCATGGTTCCCTCTCTGTGTGGGACTGAGGTCTATTATTTTCTAAAAATCAATTGATTTTTTAAAATTGGGATTTATTTTATTTTTTTTCCCCAGAACAAGTAATTTGAGCAAGGTCCATTGCCTAAAATAAGGGGTGGTTTTTATGGGCCAGGTCAGGGAAAACCTACAGATGGTGGTGACCTTGGAGTCTGCTCCTTCGATAGGGGATTCCACCCTCTGATGTTTGCTTCTGTCAGTCTCTGGCTTCCTCACTGGCTTAACATCCAAGAGCATTTCTGTGAGCTACTGAAGCTGAGACACCCCTGGCTTAGTGGGTGTGACTCTCTGGAGGGAGAAGTCTTAATTTCTGTTACAACCCTCACTGGCATCAGGGCAATTGTTTTCCAGCAAACATTTCCTCTTGCTCATTATAAACCAATAAGAGCTGGGGAAAGTCTGCCAGATCCATCTGGCACTTTGAACAGCAAGATGTATGGCTCAGGAAGGGGATATTTGTTATGTGAGAGATGTTTCATTTAGAGACAAATAACCCAAGGCAGAGCAATCGATACACCTGGATTTTATTACTGAGGTTCAAATCAGTCCTATCAGCAACAGGTGACTCCTCTTCTGTCCATCCTGAGGTCATCATGGGACTGTTCCCACTCCAACAGGTCAGGTGGATTAAACCTGGTTTTGTGGAGTAGCTTCTGGACCTTGGCAGGGACACATCTTGCCTGGGGGCGGGTTTGTGCCTGCCTGTGAGGTGCAGGGGCTCAGGTCTTCCCCCAGCAGAGAGGGACCCTGTCTGAAAAAGTCCTACCCACCCTGGCATCCCCTGGGCTGGAGGAGCTGCTGGTCCCCAGCAGAGCACGGGAACCCACCGGACAAGTAGCCAGGAGGGTCTCAGCATGTCTGAATGTCACGTACTTGCTGCAGAGCCGGGAGCTGGGGCAGAGGCTGGCTGGGAGGTGGCAGTGGCTGGCTCTGTCACACAAGCAGAGCTGTGGAGCTGTGTGTGTCCTCATCCTCTGGTGACTGAGCTGTGCTGCTGGAAATTGAAAGAAACCCTATGGTTTTGGGGAGAGCAGTCTGAGGCAGGTGCTGGGCAACAGGAGCAGCACATCAAGCAATTAAAGTTCATTATCATGATGAATAACTGGAGACAGACATTTCCAAGCAGAAGCACTGGGTGGCTTCCCAGGATGACAGAATTCCCCTTTATATGACATTTTGTCATGAAAATGACAGATGGGCTCCAGGGAGTGAGTGATGTCAAAGTGATGTCATCAGTTACCTTCCTGCTTGTTAGGCACGTATGACACCAAAGGGCTGCCCCTGTCCCTTTGGCTTCATGGTCTGTCCTCGTTGCTGAGGAGGTACTGCCCCTCCGCAGTGAGGATATAATAAAACACAGCCCATAATAATATCCCTGGGGTTTTACCTTCCCCCATAGGCAGTGGGGGGACTGGTGCCAAACAGCCACTATCCTGGGGGCAACCTACGCTAGGAAAGGTGATCTCAGATCTCGTGGCTGGGAGGGGAGGAGGAAGGCAAAGCAGTGCTTGGAGGAGGGTGTTCAGGATGGAGGGAGAGGAAACCAATGATGGTCGGAGAGGCAAAGACATGGGTGATCAAGAGGATCTGAAAATACACCTTGTGTGTATTTTCCCCTGAAGATGAAAAGGCTGATGGCTGGCCTGACACAAAGAGACCTGAATTTTAAGTACCCAGTGACATGCAGGTCCCCAGTATGCAGCACCACTGTGCTCTGGGCATCTGCACTGACTCCCTCCTCTGTCTTGCAGCACCCTCATCCCCAAAGGACAGACAAACCCAGCCCAGGAATCACCCATGTGCTCTCCTGGCTCTTGTCTGCTCCAAAACCAACAGGCCCCATCAGTGGACCTGCCTCCCTGAGTGCTGGACCCTCCTGGGCTGGTGTCCAGTGGATGAGAAGCCCTGAGCTGGGATCCGTCCTCTGCCCACCTGGAGGGAAGCTGAGCAGGATAAGATCAGACCCTGCATTTCACAGCTGTGGTGAAAGTGCTTGCAGACAGCTTTAACTTTTTTTTTTTAATGTTCCTAATCACCATTTGCTGCTTTTATCCTCACACCAAGGTTTTATCTTTGACAAACGCTTTTCCTCCTCAATACACTATGCATTAAAAAAGAGTTTCTTCCTATTATGCTCTCCATAGCAACTGCATCAGCTTGCCATGAATAAATTACCTCTGACTTGACATCCCTCATTAGAACATAGAAAATGCCATTTCTGAGTCATTCCAGGAGAAACCTCTTCTGTTCATCCCTTAGGTACGTCCCCCACCTTTTTACTCCTTGAAGGAAACTGCTTTTTTTTTTTTCTTCTTCCTTTTAAATCTTCTCTGCTCTTGAAGCCCCTGGAGCTGAAGGCTGATGGAAAGCTGACACAGACTTTCCTTTCTGGGCTTCAGAAGCTCCCAGAGCAGTACCAAACGCCCTCGGTGATAGCCGATTCCTCTGAATCACCCTGAGCTCTGTATTGCCATGCTTTTGAATGGCCAAATCTCTTCTCAGTCTCTTTCCCCAGTTCTTAGGTCCCCAAGGGACAGACTTAAGGGAGAAGATGAGCTTCTATCCAGGGAGAGCATTACGCTGCATTTTGGTGGGCAGAGACAGCCCGGGGACGTTCAGACACGGTACATCCATTGAGTGCCCAGGGCTTTCTGGAGTTGGGGAGCAGCTGGGAACTGGGACTGTCTGGAGCCGAGGGAAGGTCCCCTGCCCTGCTCCAGGAACCTGTCCAGCCTGAAATCCCTCCCAATTTGCCAAAGCACTTGAATTTTCTCTGGGACAGTGTGGCCATGGCCCAGGAGAGGGAGCACTTATCCAGCAAGTGTGCAGTGCCAGCTGCAGCCCGCGTCCTGCCCGGGCTCCTTGCCCCGGGATAACTCCAGGCAGCCTTGCTGGTGGTGGCCAAGGGTCCAGCCCTCCCGCACAGCACAGCCTTCCTCTGCCCTCTTCCCATCCCAGCCTGCCCCTGTGATGTGAATGGTGATAGCAAGGCAGGAGAGATGTGCGGGTCTGCAAGGGAGAAGGGGAGCCTGAGTCACTGCTCCCCTGCCAGTGCCTCCCCTGCTGCCTTCTCTCTGAGTCATCCTGCACAGCAGGGGTTAGGCTTAACCCCCAGAAAACCACGGCTGTTGGAGATGCTCACCTCCTCTGAGAACCTCAGCGCCTCTTGGGCAGGCTGGGCTCTGCTCTGCAGGGCAGATGTTTTCCCTTTCCTGGGGTTCCCTGGCACAGATATGTCCCAAAATCTGTACCTGCACCCCAAGCTGAAGGGCAGCTCATGGTGCAGCTCCTGCGTTGTGGCTTGGGCAGGAGGAGGCTCAGGCTTGGATGTTGATGCCAGAAGCATTAGGAGACAGGGCGAATCAGCAGTTTCCAAACACCAGACTCTTCACCCGTTTGCAGACCAGCACACCCTTAAATTCACCTAGTCATTTCCAGGCACCTGCAAGATAGCACGGGCTAATGGGAAAGCACAGGGCAGCTCTGCTCTGCCACCAGACAACTGCGCAGCCACAGGAAATCCTTGCCTGCTCCTGTCTCTGCCATTCGGGTCTGGATGAATGGTTTTTCTGTAGGGCCTCAGCTTCCAGCATTTGCCCTGGCCCCAGAGCTGCCCTCAGGGCTCCCGCAGGACTCTGCCCATTGCTGGGAGCACTGTCTTTGCCAGCACGGTGGTGTTGTTTCAGGAAATCTCCCTGTTCCATGAAGGTTTTGGTGTTGGTCACTGTGTGTTTATATAGGTACTTCTAAAGCCTGACCTGGAGTCATGGGATTATCAGAGGCTCTTCAACCTCCATTAAACAGAAGTTTCCAGTTAAAGAACAAGTCCCCCAAAAAGTCACAACCCCAAAAGTGAGTGGATATGTAGTCAGAATACAATTTTTTTTATTTGACTTTTTGCCTAGTTTTTTCATTCTGTGAGACGTGAATCACACAAGCTCAGGGGTTGGCCAACTGCAAACTCTACGGTTACGCCATCAGCTTTTCAGTGCCTCCTGAAATCCCACTTCACTATGCGGCTTTGAGCAGAGCTGCCTGCCCTTCCCTCCTGTGTCCGTGGGAAAGGATGGTTTTGGCTTCCCTGGCTTCTACAGCGGGGTTTTGTGTGCATCAGGCTCCACTATCAGGGCAGCAACTTGTCCAGTTTCTTTCTTGTAATAAGTTATCTCCGTTCTCACTTAGCTGGATTGCAAAAAGGAAATAGGCTGGTGAGCCCACTAATGAGAGAGGTGTGTCGGCTTTGTTGGAAAATGTTATTCCACACCTCCCTGCCAGCACTGGTGCTTCAGCTGCATGTTCCCACACTGACGTGGTTCAGCCTGTTCAGAAGAATGCCTGCACATGGCCGGGAAGCAAGGAGATAGTGAGAACAGCAGCCTTGATATTTGGATGAATAAGAGAAAAAGGGAACAATCTGATTGGAGAAGATCAATCCAACACAGGTATCCAGGGATGTTTCCATTTTAAGACCTCATTTGTTGAGCAAATCTTTATAGCAAGTAGAAGAGATCAAAAAGGACAGTTTGTTCTTTCATGCACAGAGGGGTCCATGAATCAAAAAATAAGGATGATGCAGCAGGAATAAGAAGCAACCTATGACTCAGTGTCCAGACATCCCAGTGGCAGCAGCAAGCATTGGACCATGTTAAAATGGGCTCATTCATTTGCTGTGCAATGGGGAGGATGCCATACCTGGAGAAGGATGGGTTGGTCTGCTTCCAGCTTTCAGATGTTGCCTATTCTCCAGCTTTGAGAGCTGGTCCCCAGGCCCACACCTCTGGACACAAAAGCAAAGCAGTGCCAGACATTTCTTTTTCTCAGGAATAGTTTGCTGCTACTTTTTTAGAACCTAAACTGCTCAAAAAATGCATTCCCACCAGACAATAGTAAAGGCTCACAGGTCTGCCCCCGGGCGGGTGCAACCACCACTTCCCAAGGGTTTCAGGGCAGCAAACTGCCCTTACCCTGTTCCAGTTCAAGTTGGGATCTGGGTTGTGTCTGTAAAGAGCACATTTGAGGTTCATTATCCAACTTCATGGCAGGTGTCTTGAATGGAGACATTTCCATGGGTCTGGCCATCCCGTTGGGAGCTGGTGAGAAGGATAAGCGCTCCCAGGGCATAACACATCTGATGCCTTAAGGCTGAATGAACTCTGGAAGCTCCTGCTTCTCTCCATGGACTATCCAAGGCACCTCCATGACGAGCTCACATAGACGCATCCAATTTGGCCGCCTTGAGCATCCGTGCCAGGCCCTGCAGCTCCTCACTTGGCCTGGGACCTGCCTAATGACTGGATTGCGCCTGGTCCCCCAACCTCTCCCTGGGATTGACCTGTAAACAGGAGATCTAAGGATGAGGACAGGAAGACTGCCTGGCTGGAGCTGTGTGCTGCAGGGGGGAAGGATACCCTGATGCTGTGGGTAGCCTTCATGGCTAGCCTTGTGGAGGCAGGTCACTGCCAGACATCAGGCCTTGCCAGAAGAAGATGCTGAGACCCATTTTTTGGTTATGAGCTCTGCTAAGGATGCAAAAGGTGATTTTCATGCTCAATTGGACTTCCTTAGCCTTAAGAAAATGACCTCTTCCTAGAAGCCATCTGAAACCTTGTGTGCATGGAGAGGGCTCCTGGAGGCAACCGGCCCCTCAGTCTGGGCACTGTGGTTTAACCCAGCCCACTATCTCTGAACAGATCTCAGCAAACTCCTGTGATCTGGCCTGAGGCTGGCCTGTCTCCAGCTTAGTGTCCTCTGCAGGAGCCGATAGAGTCTTGGTCCTTGGTGGGAGCATCCAGGCTCTGGGGCTGGGGATGTGGCACTAGCCCAGGCAGTCAGAGCTCATCCATCAGTTACAGCAATGCAGCGTTTTCTGTACACACACCTCCAGGACCCTTCTCCTGGATGGGTTTTAGCAATAGCTCTGCCACAGCTCTGGATTTTCATCTGACAGGGACACTTAAGGGTGCCATAAGCCCAAAACTGTCTGAATGCAAATGATCTCCAACCCAGAAGCACCAGATGAATGGTTGTTTCCCAGGGAAGCTCTGGCAAGCACAGCCAGCCTTGAGGCAGCATCAGGAAGGCACAGGAGGCATCAAGGTGAAAAGAAAGTTCCTTAGGTTTTGGGGGGGGGGTTTGTTTTGTTTTTAGTTTTGTTTTTGTTTTTTTCTGAGGTGAGGCAAATCCTGGGATGTGACACCAGTCTGAAGCTGTTCTCATACTGCCCAGCCTGGGGACAGAGATGGTGACATGATCCCCAATGTGTGTCTGGGCAGAGTCACTGCTCCAGAGCCACCTGCCATAAATAAACCCCCAGCTCCAGCACTCAGCTGGTTTCCAGCGCACCAGAGTTTTTTGGAGATTATGGTCTTCCTGCACTCACATCAGCTGAAGCTGCTTCATGTGCCACAGCTGCTGAAAAGGTCTTGCCCTCCCTTTCTTCCCCATCAGAGGTTTGATTTCAGCTCGGCAGGAGCTCAAATGCACAGCAGGATAATTGCAAAGCTGGAGGTCTTCAGATTTCTTGGGCTGGGTTCAGCTCGCTGGTAACCAAGAGGAGCTCAAAGCCCTTTTCCAAGCACTCAGTCCTGGGTTAGCTCTTGATCTTGGGCTTTGAAAACCCTGCTGCCAGGCCTGGTGGCACCAGCCCCCACATGTGAGTCCACTGATCCCATCAGAGACCCAAGCGGAGGTGGCATCGTGGTGGTGAACACCAGGCGTTTGGCAGAGCTGCCGGGCAGGAGGAGAAACAGGATCCTGGGGTGGTACTGGCTCATCCGTAGCTGCAGCCCAGCACAGGTCTGACTCCATCCCAACACACAGGTTTTGACCTCAGGGGAAGGCTGACGCAATGAGACGGGAGCTGTTCGCAGGCTGGGATCACCTCTGCGAAGGGGATGCTCAGGTGTTTGTTACCCTCTGCGGGACCAGGCTTTTCACCACAAAGCCCTGCAATGGTGCAGAAGCCTTCTCAAGCCCTTTCCTAGTGCTCTCTAGTAGTGCACCAGATCCTTCCTTCCTCCCAGACATGAACAAATCCTGCCAAAATCAGTGCTGAGTGAACAACGGGAAGATTTCCAGATTAGACTTGCCCAGGTCTAGATTTGCCCAGTTTTGGTTTTGGACACTGCAGACTCCTCTTTAGCCTGTGACCCCCAGAGCATCCCCCTAGACACACACAGCCTGGACCTGCTCTGTCCGTGTCACCGTCCCCACGCTCTGTTGATGCAGCTGATGTCTCCTCCAGACCTGCATGTCACACCCTGTGTGCTTGCAACCTCAGAAAGCCCAATCCACAGGTGCTGCTCGTGCATTAGAGCACCACCTTAATCAGGAGGGAAAATACAGCCCAGAAACCCAGGAGGAAGCCCCAACAACCTCCCTTGAACTTCTCCTGCAGCCTGACAGTCACCCGGGGAGGGGCTGGGTTTTGTTGAACGTGTTAAGCTGCCATAATCCGTCCGTGACTCCTGGAGACACAGCCTTGTCCCTTGTCCCCAGCTGCTCATTCCCAGCCCTTCACACCTCCCATGCTGGCACAAGTGTTGGGTAGCCCTGCCCCGGATCAGTTCAGGCAACCAACTGCCTGGAAAACATGGCCAGCATCAAAGAGCCTTTCAAGAGCCCCAGGGAGCAATTGTGCCGATGAAAACTTGTGCCCAGGAAAGGGAGGGTGTTAGAGAAGCAGGGTAGTGCATGGGGGGAAGGGAAGGACATGTCTCGTCTCCTGGTGGTAATGCTTTACACTGATCCCCCAGCCTGGACACGATCTCCCCTGTGCAGGGCTGGTGCTGGGGCCGTGCTCCCCTTTGGAGACTGTCGCGACCCAGCTCATAGAACCACCCTGGGTGGGACGAGTGGGGTTCGCGGAGGTTCTATATATACATTCCCTTGGGGCAAATTAAGGTGAAACAACACCAAAGAATTGCATATTGGCTTGTAATTTTAATGCATATAATGGTTTAGGGGGAAAAAGGAAAATGCAGGGTATAAAATGTGGAATATAACAGGATT
>VZTO01021335.1:12741-38699 GCA_013400615.1 Syrrhaptes paradoxus
GAAGAAGAGGGAATTTTTAGAGACAGTCAATTTGCAGTCTCTGCAAAACTGCACGAGTAGTCCTCCACAGAGACGCAGGGCAGCCCAGAGCATTGATATACCTCACAGCATCACTTCCTCCTTTCCATCAGACCATCAGTCCTGTGAAAAAAAGAAGACATGAGGCTGATTTGGTGCAAATTGATCGTATTAGTGTTTATAAACCATTTAATAATTCCCCCCCGGTTTGGTCCAATATTACTCTGGTGGATCCCTCCCCTTTTTCTGGCTGGGTTTGTTCATCTGCAGCCCATCTTCCTGTTCTCTCCAGCATCGCACGAGCTCTCCCAGAGCCCCCACTCTGAACACATCCCATGCATCTACATGCTCCTTTATCCCATCTCTCCTGGCCTGTTTTCTCACCTCCCATTTCATTAACTATCTGGTCACATCTGGATTTTTATGAAGATTAAAGCTAAAAAAAAAAGAAACCATCGAACTCCTCTGCATTCCCCGCACCCTCCTCTGTTTGATCCTCTTTCCTGCTGAGCAGCAAGCTGAAGCTCTTCTTCCTCCCTGCAGGTGCTCTTCATGCTGCCTGTGATGCCCCTGCACACAGCAGCCTCTGCTTTCCCACCAACATCCCGCTCACTTGTGTTATTCCTCCAGGTTCAGCCTTGCTCATGTGCTCTTTTCTTCCATGCTCCAGTGTTCAAGGGCTTGTGTAGCCCTCCCTCTCCTCTCCTGGCAGGTCCTGTGTTTCTCTGTGCTGCAAGCATTTCTTGTGGAGCTGAGACAGAGTCCTGCTCGGGAGCCGACAGCTTTCCTGACCTCCTTGCCCTCATAGATCCCCTGCCAGGAAGGTCCCTGTGGGCTGATGCTTGCTTTTTTTTACTGATGTCCATATCTTAAGACTTTTTCCTTGTGTTTTGAATCCTCATGTTCCAGCTGAACTACCCCTCAAATTTGCATTTGTACCTTTTCCTTGGTAAACCTTTACTTGAAGCTGAAAATGAGTGAAGAGCTCTGATTTAAATGTGGCATCTCTCTTTCCCAGCCCCCCCCCCAAAAGAAGCCTCATCCAGACACTAGCTCTCTGCAGGGCACAGCATGTCCGGTAGAGAGGACAGGGAAAGCTGTGTGCCTCCAGCTTTTCACCACACATCCTGAAAAATGAGGAGGTGATGCCATCCCCAGGCCCTGGGAAAAATAGCAGAGGGTTTGAACAGCGAGAAGGAGATGGGCAGGCGGGGTGCACACCCAGGGATGGTGGGCACCTGGGGGGGAGGAATCAGCCCTGGTTCCCATGTCTGTCTTCTCTGTCATACAGCCCGGGGTCTCAGCATCCCCCCAGCATCTCGCACGCTCTCTGCAGAGCTGCCAAGTGCCCCTCAGAAAGCACTGGCAGAGCAGTGCTGGTCTGCAGGGACACGCAGCTCCTCTTGCACTGGCTGCTGCAGGCTTCTGCCCTCCCAGCAGATACTGGTGTGTCACTGGAAGTCCCTAAGACCCTCCATAGGTCTGTGAGACTCTGCAGAGCCTCCAAGGACAGGTCTTGAGTTCAAGCTGCCAGGCTGCAGGTGAGGTGTGACCTGGGGGACTGTGTCCTGCCCTGAAGAGGGAAGGTGGGATGATGCACCGTGGTCCATGGAGACCAGGGGAAACCTGGAGGCCCGGGCTGAGCCAGAGGGTGGGTTTTACAGATCTGGGGTGCCAGAGCCCACCAGGGAAGAATGTGTCCCAGATTAGACAATTTGGATGTTTTTAACTGCTGTGAAGGGGACTCTGAGCCTGATGGATGAGCATCACTGGGCATGGGTGTCTCCAGCTTCCTTTGATGGAGCTGAAGAAACTGTGGCCAGAGCAGGACACTGGTTTGACACAGGGCTGCCGCCCCCCGGCCCCTACCCTTCTGTTCCTTCCCTTTCTCCACTTCTGAAGTCCTGGGACATTGGCAGTGAGGTGACCAGGCTGCCTCTGGGGTGTGGGAAATCCCCTGGGATTTGGGCTGGCTGAGGCCAACTCCTGTAAACAGGACTGTGCTCCACAGGTACTGGGGTCTCTGCCCTCTCCTGGGATTTGGGCATCCTTTATCTTGGTCCCCTTTTTCTTGAGGTCCTGAACCCTTACTGGCAGGTGATTTCTCCAGTTATTGGCAAGTACAGCCAGTAACTCCCACCACAAAATCCTTTCATCAGCTGTTAAAGACCCCACTGGAACATTTAAAGGGGGAAAGACCTCCCGGGCGAGGATGGTGTGAGGTTTTCCTTCTGTAAGACACGTGGACCAGTTTTTTTTTCCCAGAGCAAGTGTACAGCTGGAAGTCTATTACAGCAGTTTTATGGGAGCTCACACTGTGCGCCCAGATTAATTAGCTGACGGTATTGCTAATGATCTCCACTGCTATGAGTTGTGCTGGGAAATGCACAGCTCTGAGGGCTTCGGGGAAGCGGATCGGATGGCATGGTCCCTCTCCAGACAGGCTGTCTCCCCTTGCACAGACATAGCCGGTCTCTCCACGTGGAGAGCTGCAGATGTACCTGGCCCTCCCAGGCTCTGTCCTCTTTGTCTCTCCTCCACTGACATCCTGCAGCAAGCAACCCCAGTCCCCAAACAGTCTGGGAGGCCCTCCCCTGCTCGCTGGCCCTGCCGTGCCATGAGCAAGACCAGGGATTTCCAGGATGGTCCAAACTGGACTAGGACTTGGCTGGGGGCAGAGCAGAAGTGGGAAGTGACCATCGTCCCTTGGCTTGCCCATGCCTGTGCTGGACTGTGGGATGTCACCCTGGAGAGCCTGGGGCCACAAAGAGCAGTGACTCTCCAAAAAAGAGGGACAGTGTCACCAGACAGCTGGCAGCTACCAAGCACTTCACACATCTCATTTTCTTGCCATTCCCAGACAGGTCTCCATGGCTGAGGCTGAGGACACCATCAGCTCCTGGGGTTTGGAGCTGACAGGTTTAATAGCATCGCTGGTCTGAGGGTTGCAGGCTGCTCCTTTCCTGCCTCCAAATTCACACTTTCTCGCCAGTTAGCAGGGCACCACTTCTCCCCAGGGGGCCACCTTCTCATCATAAAGGTATTTGGAAAAAAGTTTCATTTAGGTCAACTCTTTTGTGCTGCTGTCTTGGGAAGGGGAAGATGACAAAAAAGCTGAAAAGCCCCAGAAGCAATGTGGTGTGTCTGATGCTACTCTCCCTTTCCTTGGCCCCCAAGCCCTGGGGTGTCTGAAATAAGTAGTCCCCAGGCTCCCAGGGATGGCATGAAGGTGCTGGAGCCTGAATCCAGGGGACAGGAGGGCAGTAAAGGAGGGATGCTCGGGAAAGGTGCCCATCCCTGCTGAGCATTGCCTGGGCAGAAAGAGAAACTGCAGCAAGTCTTTGGTGACTGCCCTGGTGACTGGCAAACCCCCTGCCCATCATCTGGGGGTGCTGGATGACTTTTCAGGGATTGTCTGAGCTCTGTGGTGTGTTACATACTCTTCTCAGCTCCATCAGGGATTGGGGTCCCATGGGCCCATAGCTGCGGGGATGCAAGGCCTTCACTGGCAACTGCCTCTGCATTGCTGATCTCTACACACATAAATAAACCCGGGGCCACGCTCAAAGGCCCTGGTCAGGGGCTCCCCACGTCTCCTTGGCTCCTTCCCTCCTCAGCAGCTCTCCACTGGGAGGATGGACGTGTCTGTGAGATGCGTGTGCTTGAAATCCTGCCCAAAAACAAAACGTTTCCCATGTTAGGGAGCCAAAAGAGGTGAAATGGCCAGTGCTGTCCTGGGACCAGCCAGCTCAGCGCTAGTTCTGAGATGGACAGAAAAGGCAAGGTTGGGGGAGAAACGGAAACCCAGCCTGGACGGTGTGCTAGAGGCCACGTGTATGCAGGTGGACTGGGGGAGGCTTGGAGGGGGCACCAGTGCCCAGCCCACGTCCATTGTCCCATCTCCCCCAGGCACATCCTCTCCATCACAGCTGCTTGGTGCAGGAGCTGCTCTGCTCCTGGGGACGGTGTGGTTCGGCGTGTCTGTGGCTCCCATCCCATGAAAAGCAAGATAGGTGAGGGTAGCAATGGAGAATGGACGTGCTTCAGCCCCCCAGGGCTGCTGCCACCACCCTGGAGGAGGGGGTGCCATCGGATTGCAGGGATGTGCCTGCAACCCTCAAAAGCCTTGCTATGGTCTCTCTGGAGTGGCATCTGAAGGCTTCAAGGAGTGTGGGGCTATATATGGCCCTGGTTCACTTTATGCAGGTGCTCTTCTGCAGGACCAGCATCCCGTTGTGCCACCGTCCCACTGCAAAGGGCACCGGGGAAGCCCTCCAGGCACCCGTGGAGGTGTCTGTGCTGCTCAGGAAAGCAAGATGTGCAAGGAGGTGCCATCCCCCAGCTTCCACAGAGTTCAGCATGTCCCCTGAATCACAGCAAGGAAATTCAAACTATGCACAGGCCACGAGAGTTCAGAACAAGCCCAAGTCCCCAGCCAGCCATAAAAGTTCAGCCAAAATGAGGCAATGCAAAAATTAAACATTCAGGCAAGCAATGGATCCCAAGGAGCACGGCAGCTCTTGGAGACGGTGTCAGCTCGGTTCCACTTCCCCAGTGAGCTACAGTCTGGGAGCATCCCATGATGGTCTCTGTAAGGTCTTGCATGGGAACTTCAGCTCCTGGGGTGGGGCAAGCAGCTGAGATCCCTCCGCATCCCACAGCATCAACTGGCCAAGGCTAAAGCCAAGGGACGGGCAGGAGCCCGACCCTGATCTGCAGAGCTCTGGAAGAGCCAGGCACTGAGACGCAGCCAGTGTTTTCCCCTCCAACCTTTACCAAGATCAGGATGTATGGAGAGCCCTGTTCTGATACCGCCTGTATGTCCCTTTGTCTTTCAGTCCACACTGTTGCTGGAGGGGCTACAGGGGATATATTCCCAGGACACAGGGATAGATAATGCCCAGAGAAAGCGTCCAGGAGAGCACAAGCAGAGGAGGTGGCTGGAATCAGCTTCAGAGCAGAGAACAGACAGCACAAGGTGCCCCAGTGCTCCTCACCATCCTGCTGCCTGCTGAGCGGTTTGCTCCCCATCCTGCCTCTCCTTGCCACCTTTCTCCCCGCCTCTCTGCCACTCTTGCTGCTGAGATCCCTTCCAGCTGCTTGGGATTGCCCCAGGCTTAGGGAATCTCCCTTCCTCTAAAAGGCAGTTGTGTGCAACCCACAGCAGCAGGTGCAATGGGTGGAGCGGCGCTGGCAGAGCCGTGATGCTGTGTCAGACCCTTCCCTAGGGCCTGCAATCCTGATCTTCGTGGGAATTCCCTGTCACCCACCAATTCCCCTTCTTATTTACGTACAGCTGCTGCTCGCAAATGGGCTTCCCGGGATGGAAACCTCCGGCAGCTTTCTGGAGTGGAAAAGCATGTGAAAACCTGCCACGATGGGCTGCCTGCAAGGCAAACGCCTGCTTCTCCAAAGCTCATTCTCTCCCTGGATGGCCACCTGGATCATACGCAGTGGGAGAGAAGGGCTCTGCCTCAGCCATGGGAGCCCTGGGACGGATGGTCCCTGACTGTCCCCAGGTCCCCGTGGAGCAAAGCTGTTCCCAGGGCTCCAGGTCACAGGCGCCAGGGTCTGGGGCATGTCTGAAGCTGGAGCTCAGCCTGAACATCGCGATGGCCCGTGGTGGAGCAGGAGGCACATCTGTGTGCATCTATGGCTCAGCTGTGCCCACTGGGTTCCCTCCACCCTCCCGTTTGTGGCTGTGTCCCCTCTGCGGGATGAAGGTTCTCACGAGGAGCAAGAGGCAGTGCAAAGAGCTCAGCACTGAGCAGGGACAGGCACCAGGGCTCAGCAACCCAGCACGAGATCCTCAAGCCCTTCAAGCAAGCCTGCAGAGTTGGCCAAGAAAGGACTTGCCTAGGAATGAACGGCAGATGAGTGCGGTTCATGCCTCACCCTGCCTTTAAATGGAGAAGCGAGACCTGCCTGGTGCTGCTGCTCGTGGTTTCCCGGCAGCTGGTTCACGCACCGGGCTGCCTGCCTGCCTGCGGGCAGCACGGCCATGCTCACAGGTCACCCGGCGTGCAGCAATGCAGAGCAACCTTTGCCATCCCGGGAGGCTGTGCACATACCAGGGTGGGACCTCGCACGCACAGAGGCTGCAGGAAAACAAGCCAACCCTTCCCTGAGCACTCAGGCTGCCAGGGTCCATCTGGGAGGTCAGAAGCAGAAGGAGCCCAGGAATTCAGGAGAAGAATGTGTTTGTTGTTTGGTTTTTCAGTAAGACGTTCTGGGTGGTGGCTAAACGCTGTTTGCAAAGTGCTGAGCCTGTGGTGAGAGCTGGCTGCAACCCACACATGGAGGCAGACGGGGAAACCCCCCGCACTCCCGTCTCTGCTGGGCAGGCAGCTCTCTGCCCCTTCCACCCGGCAGCGCTGGCTCCCCCAGCTCGGAAGGGAATTGCTCCAGGGATGTGCACTGGCACTAGGGATGGACCCAGGAGCCTCAGGGCATGCGGTCCCAGCAGGTGGCTTTGCAGGTTGGGGAACAGACCCACAGCAGAAGCAGAAGCCGTTCCTACCCAAAACATCTCCCAGCATCACCCCTGGGATGAGGTGAAGCACGCTGGAGCCTGAGCTCCCCAGATCATACTTCCAGCAAACTCCCACTGATCTTAGGAGCCTATCTTGGAGACACAAAGAACTCCCTCCCCAATTTTCAGAGGATGCTGAGCCAAGACGCCTGCAAAACCAGCCCCACTGGGGCTGGGATCCTGCACCGAGAGCCCCACTGCTCCTCCCAGGTGAGGGAAAGCAGGAGTAACCAGAAGGCTAACATGTTTTTAAGTGGGGATGTTACTTACAAGCCTGAATCAACACTCTCATTTCCCCAGGGACCCCAGTCATGACATTTGCACTGCACATTTTTTGGAAGGGGTCCAAGCAGACAGGAGGACAAGATAGCACAGGAAGGCAGCCAGGCTGCTGGGCTGGTCCCAGCCATGTGCCACAGAGCCCTGGGGAGGGGGACAACTCTGCCCAGCCTTGTCCTGCAGCCTTGTCCCACAGCCAGGGACACGTGGCACTACCATCCCATTGATGTTGTCCTGGTGGGACAGTTGAAGTGAACCACCTCCCTTTGCTCCCTAAAGGCACTTCTGTGGGCCACAGAGGAGTCCCCATGTCTCTGTGGCTTCATCACAGGACATCTCAGCCTCAACAAGGCTATGTGACATGACCGGCGAGGAGATGACCTGGGTTTGGGATGGGGCTGCTGTGGTCTCCCCTGCACAGCAGCTGTGAGTCCACAGTGGGTTGCAAGGAGACCTGAGAGCTGGAGAGGGCACAGGCTTCCCTGGGAATGGGAACTGTACGTTTCTCCAAAAGGGTCTCCAGGGTCACTCCCCATTGCACAAGAGCTGCTTTAGCCAAGCCACCCTGAACACGGACACCCACCAGGCCAGGACACCCACCTCTGCCTGCAGTCCCTGCTCTGTTTTGGAGAGGGTCGGATATTCACACCCCCTGTGCTTCTCCAGTTGGGATAGGCATGGTCAGGGCGCGCTGGCTGCCACTGCCCCAGCACGCTGAGGAACAGCGTGGCTGCTGTCCCACCTACCCAGCTCTGAAATTCCCCCAAGCAAATGGCTGGTTTGCTTTTGCAGCCGGCTTTTCCCAGCCATGGGGTGCTGGATCCCTTCTCAGGCTCCAGCACAGGGAGCAGGGCAGCCCCGAGGCTCCTGTGCCACACATCCCTGCACCCCCTCTGCCCCATCACGCAGAAAATATTCTGGGGAAAAGACTTGGGGAGCCGCCACTTCTTAGAAACTCTGCTCAGGCCCTTGTTCTCCTCTTTCCTCAAGCTGCCAGACCTCTTGCAATAAATCAGAGGATTTTCCCAGCACAGCACTCCTGCTGCCAGACCACAGTGCTCTCTGCTTGCGCTTCTGTCTCTGCTTCCCAATCAATTCCCTCCTGTTCACTTTGCTGTGGCCTTTGCTCTGGAGTTAGCCCCCTTTTCTCAGGAATGCATCAGCAGGGGTCTCTCAGAGCCCTGTTCCTCACATCTCCCATTGCTGCACGTGGGTGTGCAGGGATGAGGGTGGGAAATGCAGGTGGGGGCCAACACTGTCCCCACTGGCACAGAGAGGCCTGGCTCCCAGCAGGCATTTCCAGGAACAGTGGCTAAATTGTCCAGTTTTGGCTTCAATCCCATGAGGTTTTCACCTCCTCTGGTTTTGAAGCATCCGGAGCATCTTCCACATCCAGCCCGGCGTGCCCGGCAGCACTGGGGCATGGTGCTGGGGCTCTGCTCCCGTGGCCAGGCAGCGCTCCTCCGGGCAGGATGGCTGGTGGGCAGGGAGGGCTGGGGGTCACTGAGGCTGACCCACAGCTTGGTAGGCAAGTGAATGAGAGGTACAATCCCTGCCCCACTCCATCTTCACCCGTGCATCATCCAAGCAGAGTTTTCAGCTCCACAGCTCCAGAGACACAGCACAGGTCCATAGCTGTCCTGGAGCCAGTGGTCCCCTCCCCAGTAGGAAGGTCCCCAAGGGGTGTTTGTCACCCCAGGACACCATGGGACAGAGCAGTCTGTGCTGCAGCACCCTTGTCCTGCCTCCCCAGCCAGGGCCCTGGATGCCCTGCAGGGACAGGGGACCACAAGGACAGGGTTCTCTGGGCTCAACCACAGTTTGAAACTGTCCAGCAAGTACCCAACACACCTCCTCTGGGACTGCTGGGAGGGGATTCACCCTGTTCTGAATCCTCTGTCCTCCTGGAGTCTAGAGAATCCAGGCATGGAGAAGTGGAGGGGCTGTCTCAGGTGACACCTGGGTCCACTGGTGACAAGCTAGCCTTCCCTGCAGCCCCCAGACCAGCCTGGCCTGCTGGGTAACTGCTCCTGACGGGCTGGACAGGGCTGAGAGCATTTCTGCTCCATGCAGACTCATTCACTGGTTCCATTTTTTTCCTGTGCGGGGGGTGAGGCAGTGGCCCAGGGTGCCCAGAGAAGCTGTGGATGCCCCATCCCTGGAGGGGTTCAAGGCCAGGCTGGATGAGGCTTTGGGCAACCTGGGCTAGTGGGAGGTGTCCCTGCCCATAGCAGGGGGTGGCACTGGGTGGGCTTTAAGGTCCCTTTCAACCCCAACCATCCTGTGATTCTATGATTCAGTCTGTGGGGAGTGAATTCACCTCCGCGTTTCCATGCTGGTACGACGAGAGCTCATCGGAAGGGGTGCAGGCAGAAAGCCTCACAGAGGGTGGCATCTTTACCCAGAACCTGCTCCAGCACTGCAGTGCATGAGGCATCAGAGGAAATATTTGCTCCTGGCACATTGCATTAGGGAAAGCGTACAGGTCAGCCCAGGTGAGGGCTTGGTCATGCCCAGACACTCCCCACTCCAGAAGTTTGCCACTGGAGAGAGAAACCAAGGAGTCAGGAAGAGGATCACTGTAGCTCAGGGGGCACAAGGGGAAAACTTGGAAGTTTTTAAGCTTGGAGCCTACCGTTCCCCTCCAAAAGCCGAGCTTTGTTAGCAGCAAAGCAGCGCAGATACGAAAAGACGGTCAGCCCCAGCAGTTTCTCTGGAGGACAGCAGCTCTGCAAAGCAAAGGGTGGCCGTGAGGGCTCCACCAGCTGCGCTCTGCTCCGACCAGGAGCCGTTCCCAGTATCTGCCTGGGTTTGTGATGAGAGGAGACAAAGAAACCACGACAGAAGCAAAACAATCTGCTGTCCAAGGTTCCTCCCACGTGAGGGACGGGAGAGGGATGTCTCTTGGCACTGCATTTCGTTTTCATCCCTTGGGAAGGGCTCTGACACAGCGTGATAGAAACCAGAGCAGCCCCGAGTCCTGCGCGGGTGGGTGGGAGCAGGCTCGTTGCTCGCTCTGCCCCAGCTCCACGCCAGCAGGTAGGCACCGCTCTCAGCAGAGGGGAGGATTTGGCTCTTCCCTCCCTTGGACCATGAATATCCCAGCTGGGGAGGTGACTCACACATGCCCTGGGCTTCCATGCCTTCTGCTCTCACAGTGGGTCAACTCATCCTGGGCAGTCTGACCCAGATCGCGCGGCACGTGCTGATGGGTGGATCTGGTACCCCCTTCTCCTGGGGCTGCAGGGTGCCTGCTCATCGGCGTTTCTGATGGAGCTGATGAAAAAGGACCCCCCCGGCCCTGCCCAGGGCCCCTCCTGTGCTGCAGCTCTGCAATTGGAATGAAGCCCAGGTGGCAGCAGCCCAAGAAACTCAGACACCTCGAGGGAGACACAACACGAGGGGCCCTGTGCAATGAGTTGGTGGACACGGTGGTGAGCCCCTACAGCAGAGAGGGGGAAAATCCACTGCAGGCTCCAAAACAGCTTCAGATTCTTGGAAAGCTGGCAAGATGGGAAAGGAAAAGGAGATGGAGGCGAATAGGGAGTGCTGGGGTTTCTGCTATTAAATAGGAAAGCAAAGCAAAACAGTCAGTGTTTCCATTCCACTCAGTGTCCTGCTCACTTGGCCTGGCTTTTCATTGCAAACTGGGATAAAATAGGAGTTCTTTGCTGCAAGACTTCTCACACTTTTCCATTTAGAGAAAATTGTTGAGACTGATGAACTAGTTAAAAGCAAACCATCTCTGATGCCCTTCCTCAGAGAAGGTGGCTTTTGAGTGGCTTGTGCCATGGCCCCATCAGGGTGCTCTGCACTCTTACAGTTCTCAAGAGACTCCACACATGATTTAAGACGAGAGTGTCAAGAAAGGGAAGTCTTTCTTCCCCTCTGTATGGCACTTGTGGGGACACTTCTGAATTAACTGTGTCCAATATCTGCCCCCCCCCCACAAGAACAACACTGAAAAACTGGAGGGAGCCCAGTGGTGAGGCTCTGAGATGGTTAAGGACCTGGAGCACAGGACATATGAGAAGAGGTTGAGAAAGCTGGGTTTCTTCAGCCTGGAGAAGGTGAAGGATGAGTCTAGTAGCCAGTTGTCATCCTCCCTGGAGGTACCCTGACGACAGTCCTCAGCTAACCGATCCATGCTGGCCTCACTTGGAGAAGAGGCTGGACCAGAGACCTCCAGAGGTGCCTCTGAACCTCAGATCTTGTGTTTTGAGACCATGATGGAGATCTGGGCCATGACTCCGTGGTCGTCAGAGCCGCAGCCCCAGAGCAGATCCTGGTCTTGAGACTAGAAAAACAGCTGAATTCTTTCACGTGACTCATCCTAGAGAAAAGGGACCAGCACTCAGGAGCCCCATTTAGCAAAGCGTCCTTGTTGCTGGGCTACAGCCAAGCCCTTCCTCAGTTTCCCAACAGCTTTACCTTGTGTGTTTACAGCTGCTTTTTTGGTGTCTTTGCTGCACAGTGGCTTGTACAGGCAAAGAAAGGGAGTGTTTCCACCCAGCCTCGCCAGGAGGTTGTCCTCAGGACAGAAAAGGGGTCAAACCTGGTTTTTATCTGATTCCTGATCAGGGTCTTTATCCAGAAGACATTGCGACACTTGACTCCAGAGGGAGTCATGGGGGACACAGGGCTGTGGGGCAGAGAAGGAAAGGACAGAGACTCGGCAAGGGTGGGTGGTAGATACGGTCACATCCTCCCATCCCGCTCACACGTGGGATCTTCCTGCCTACCTGCAGAGAACCACGTCCTGACGGCCCCATCCCTCCCCGGGAGGGCTTGCGTCATGCCACAGGGCAGCCAGGCTCGCACCAGCCTTTCAGCTCAGCTTTCCTCCCGGGAGGTGCAGCTCCAGACCGGCCGCAGACAGGCAGTAGCCCCTGGAGAGGGTGAGACGGTCACTGCCCGGACACGTCCCCGCTCGCTGGAGGTCAGTCGCTGTCTGTGATCGCAGAGGTGAAGCCCAGTTGCACAGATTCAGGGTAGGAACCGCTTTCAGCCAGCAAATGGCTGTTTGCAGACAAAGGGAGAAAGGAAACATCTGCACTGTGGCAGCTGGCAGCTCCTCCGTAAACACAGGACGCGTGAATTAAACAGCCTGCTTCCCTTCCCTGCCTGATGGCGGGTGCCCGTCAGCCTGCGCTCAGGTGGGACGAGCAAAGCTCTGCAGGGTCCCCTCCGGCCCTGCACCATGGGGCCACGCACGCCTCAGCCAAGGGGGTCTGCGGGGGTCCAGCCCCACACAGGAACCAGCACCCCCTGTACTGCAGGACGAGGGGTGCTGGGGCTCAGGGTGCTCCCGGTGCATCAGCTCTCAGTCCCGGTACACCCACGGCCGGGCAAGCATGGGCTCTGCAGCTGATCCCTTCCGTGGGGGAGGTGGTTGTTAGTGCACAGTGAGGGGACAGACGGACAGAGGTCCCCACTGTGCCGACGGGGCGGTGGGCAGAGGTCTCACCTTGGGTGTCCCATAGTACCGAAATCCCTGCGCAGGATGGTTTGTGCGGTCGTCCACAAAGGAGACGGGAAATGCTGGACCTGAAATGCCATGCCATCTCCCTCGGTCTTGCTGTTACNCCTCACCTTGGGTGTCCCACAGTACCGAAATCCCTGCTGGAAATGCTGGACCTGAAATGCCATGCCATCTCCCTCGGTCTTGCTGTTACTCTGCAAGAGAGCAGAAAATGATTCCAACACCAAGCACCATCACAGTTCCAGCAAATGTCTCTTTCTCCCCCATCCTTAACACGATCTGGGAGTCGGTCAGGCAGGGAGGTTTGCTTGTGGAAATTTCGTGGCGAAAGGGAAACGGGATAAGGGAGGTGAACAGGAAAGTTTTACTGAACGCATCACATTTTGGACTCCGCTTTCTCTGGTATTCCTGTAAGCTCAGGTAACGGTTAAAAGGAATTTTGAAGGAATTTATTGTCTTAAGACAAAGCAAAGCACAAACGGAGCTGGCCTGTTGGCCACCCTGCCAGCGTGGTACCAAGGCTCCGCATCCTCTGGGCCGGGTTACCCCGTCACAGCTCAGTGACTCTTCGCAGTCCCTGAGGATGCTCCAGGTTTGAACCCCCCCATGCTGGACAGTCTGTGCGCAGAGGAGCGATGCAGCAGAGGGGTGGCTGTGCGGCGTGTGCAGTGCACCCTCTTCGGAGAGAAATGGAGGACTCTCAGCGCTAAACTAAATTAACCTTGAAAAATTCATGTCACAACTGACTGCAGCAATTAGTTGCTTTTAATGAGTTCCTTCACCCAGGCTGATGTGTGAAGGTCCTGGAGGAAATCAGTATCTGCTGCACATGCCCCCGACAGCTGATGGCTGATAGGAACTGGCAGCAGCCTCCAAACCGCTTCCCAGCAAGAAATTCCCACATTTGTGGCTCCGATTTTCTGCACACAGGTTTATAAGCCCAAGTGCTTGGATGAAGGCTCCTGAGCTAAACGCTTTGCTGGTGTGCCAGTGATTTTCAGGAAAACAGGAAAAACAGATCTGTTTTAACAGATGTAGGGGAAGGACAAAGCATAACAACATTTTTTTGTGTGTCAAATCCCCAGGAAAAGAGCAAAGAAATAGTGTTGGAGCTGCAGCTGGATGCAGGGATGTGGTCCCTGGCTCTGCTGCGGTGCTGACCCCGTCTGAGGAGGGTTGGGCACTCCAGCCAGGACCCAGCCCTGCAGCACCCGGTGCTGTGACCCTCCAAGGGGCTTTGCTGGGGAAGAGGAGCGTAGCCCTGCTGGGCACCGACGTGGGCTGGCTCAGAGCAGGCTCCCTGCCCTGGTGCACAGCAGGATCTGCCACTGCTTTTCTCATCTCTCACTTCTAAAGAGCTAGTGGAGACCCTGCGGCAGATGCAGGGATGTCTCTAGCCCATCCTTCAGCCTCATGGGATCCTTGCCAGCTGCACCTCAGGTGCTCTTGGCCCTTAGCTCCTGAAAAGGTGGGCTGGCTTCCCCAGAACATCCCATAGCATACCGCCCTGTGGGCTCTGCCCTGCTGGGACATCCCTCTCCATCAGCCAGCCAAGCTTGTGTTGCTGAAACAAAGCAGCAGCCTGGATCCTGGAGGTATGGAGAGATCCCAGGTGTTGCAGGCTCTCTGTGGAGCACTCTGCAGAAGACATGTGCCTAACCCTGTGCCCTTGCTCCCATTCCCGTGCCTCTGCCGTGCCCCAGCAGGAGGGATCCAAAGCACGTGGATACAGGAGGAACTTGCAATGGTTTGGGATTCCTAGGCGACGTCAAGCTGTCCTGCCACCCTCCCAGATGGGACATCACATCAGTGGGCTGCAAGTACCTCTGATGTTCCTCCATCCTGTAAGGAGCCAGTGCCACAACGTTGCCTTGTTTGGGGCAATTCACGAGTCCCTGCAGCCTCCTGGCATTGCTCTGTGGTTAGTCTAAACCCACTTGCAGGCTTCAGAGCTTAAACGGATGCTGGAGCAGATGTTTGGCTCATCCTCCCCTGTCTGGGTCTGCAGTTCATTGCTCCCACGCTGCATTTCCCTGCCTGCTGTATCCCTGCATCCCTTCAGGGGCCCCATGCTGCTCTCCTGAAGGTAGTTGCTATTTCCCATTGTGTCCCTTGGAGACCTCAACTCTGGAGGGCTCCTGTCCCTGACCCTAGTCCTGGCATTTTGCTTTGGGCTCAAACACGCTGCAGCAATGTCATTCGGGTGCCAGCGTGGCTCCATGCTGCAAGGTTTCCTTTCACAAAAACACTGCATAATCCCAAACTTTGCATTTTGCTGTTTGCAGGCCCAGGTTAGAACAAAGTCATTTCTAGAGATGCCTCTGATTCTTTCCCTGGGTCTCCCCTCTCCCTATGGTTTAAAATAAATAAATACAAATCTAATGTGGGTTTCTGTTGCCCTTGATTTAGCAGAAAGTCTCCCAATATTCTCTTCTAAAATCTATACCCGCATAAAATATCTCCTGTACCAGAAACTCAAACCAGATTAATATTTACTCATTAACCACTGGAAGAACACCAATGTTTTATTTTCTTTCCCCTAGCGCAGTTTGGTTAGCTCTGAGAAGCCCCTGCTCTGTGCTTACACCCAAGATGAAATACTCGAAACCCATCTGTTCCTGCCAGGCACTCCCTGGACAGTGGGCACTGCATGTGGCTGGGGGATTTCAGCAGAGCCTTTTGCAGGGAAAACGGCCTCATCCTGCAACCTCCCTGCTGGTGCTCATCCACAGGTATCAGTAGGTCACTGAAGAAGAGGACACGGCCCCAGGGCAAAAGCAGCACATGTCAGGGTGACCTTCTTTCTAGACTCTGTGCAGCTGTCCTCTATAAACTTGGAAATAGTGCCACCAACACCAGATTCCTCTAGCATGGGGCAAACCTGGATGGAATTGGGTCTCAGAATCTGCTGCGGTGTCCAATTTTAATGCCAGAAGTGTCAGAGAAACAAGAAAAGCTGTGGCAGGATGTTGTATGTTTTTGCTGTGATTCAGCAAGCCGCATGAAAAAAATCTGCGTAACGATTTGAAACGGACCAAGCCAGGATCCAGCCTGTTTGTTTTCCCAAAGCTTGTCATTTCCTGGACAGTATCATTAAAGAGGGATTGAAGTGTTCAAACCTTACGCCAAATGTGGTAGATTTTGCAATGCACCCTGGAGCTCTTTCTAAGCATGCACGCACGTGCTTTGCAAGCAGAGCGCTCTGAGAAAGGACGAATCCTTTTCGGTTTGGCATTATTTTCTCAGATTTACTTTTCAAGTGTTGCTTGCCCACCGCACCACCACCCCAGCACACGCCTCTTTGGTTGGTGCTACCTCGGGTGCTCACAATGGCTGAACCCAAAAGGGATTTGTCTGTGCAATGGGGAAACCATAAAGGCTGGAGCACCCAGGTCTGAAAATTTCTGTAATCCCCCTCCGAGCGCTGGAGGCATCTCAGCTCCTGTGCTTTGATACCCCCAGACCTACAGGTCTCCTCCTTCTGCCCTGAAGTGCTTCTGGGCTGGAAATGAGCAAGTCAAGTCTTGATCACGACACGGTCCCACACATCCTCCCAGCAGTTTTGACATGTCTGGGGAGGATCCTGGACTGGTGGAGACCTGCTGGTGACACAGCTGAGTGCCTTACGCATGCACACACACGAGGAGTGGCTCCTCAAAACCAGCCCCTTCCCCACATCCCTGTAGAGTCAGAGCCCAACCCAGGGGTCAGGGCTCTTCTCCAGGCCAGGCACTGCTGCTCTGGCTGCAAAGCCCTTCTCCTCCCTCCTGGGGTGCAGCACACATCTCCCCACAAATCCCACCTCGACTCCTGCAGCCCCACCAGCCACACCGCTCACAGCCCGGCTGATCTCAAGGGCTTCGTGCCTGCAAAGATCCCTCCTGTGCTGCATTTCAGGACTGTGCTCCGACCTCAAATAACCGGTGGTATGTGATTTTTCTGAATTTTTTTTTGTGTCTTTTCAGTGTCTGGCAATGGGGCTGAGCTCACATTGAAGACTTTCTCTTGAGGGCAGCCCAAGTGTGGGTCTCTCTCTCTCTCCTTTCCCAGAATTTCTTGCACAAATAAAACATTTTTGACATTCTAATGTCTCTCTTGAGGCTGGTAGGAAGTGGTCAGCATATTCCATCTGACTTAGAGGCAGGAAACAGGCAGGCAGAGAGACGGCAGAATAGTTTAAGCCTCTGTGATAAAAGTGTTTTTGCAAACATTTACAAAGCAATTGTGCCTTCCTCGAGGTTTTTTCTGGATCTTGTATCTTTATGCCATAAAAAATAATAATAATTTGGGCCCTTTATGACAATAAATATGGATTTATTAATGATTTAGACTCTAAGCTCTTTGAGGAAGAGCATCTTTCCTATTCGGGGAGTTTAGGACCAGGAAAAGCCAATAAATCCCTTTGTTTGACCTCCTGTGTGTAATCATTTTGGTCCTGTTTTGAGCTTGCATCTTCTCTAATGGCTAAACTGTGCCTTCGGCGAGCTATTCAGAGGTGGAGACCCCACGAGATGGAGTATCTGCCCTTCCTCTGGCTGGCTGTGCCTGGTTTAGCTCCCCAAACCCTGTGTCCCCTTTCTACCACGGCTTCAGCTCAGCGGGTTTTTCCCAGGGCTGCCCTTTTCCAGGGCTCCTGCTGCCCCACCACCCAGGGACAAGGCATGCCCCAAGTGTTAACCATGTGCAGCAGCTTGTCATCAACGGTGCAGCCTCGGGGTCCTGCCCCCAGCCCTTCATCCTCCTCTGGCCCCCGCGGGTCCAGCCCAGCCAGAGGTATGAGGAGCATCCAGCTGGGAGGGGTGGGATCCAGGGCGGTGGGTGTCTGCCTGGCGGCACCCCGTGACTCAGGAGCTTGCACCACCTTGACTGATTCAAGGGAGAGACATGGAGGTGAATCCCAGGTGAATTCCTCCCCCAGCAGATTTGCACCGTGCTAGACACCCACCCACTCCGTCCATCCAGGGTGACTCTCTCCTGAACAGACTCTCTCTGACTTTGCCCCAGGCTCTCCCACTTGCATTTCTGGTTGGGGTGACCCCTCACTCAGGGAACTGAGCTGCCCTGCTCTAGTCTAAACAGCTCCAGCTATAAATACAAGTGAATTTGCCCTGGGGTTACCCAAAGACATCGACCTCGAGCCTCCTGGCAGTGCAGATGTCCATGAGACCTCCCTGGGGCAGGCAGCTCCATCATGTGCTTCTCCCTCTCCACCCTGGGTCCCAGTCCGCCTTCCCGAAGGTCACCCATGCCTGATGGGGCCCTGGCAGTGTGACGGCTCTGCTGCAGCCAGCAGGGGAAAGTCACTCCAGAAAAGCCGCACCAGGCTGCTGCACTGCCCCATGAATCCATCCCTGGGGAACCTTCAAGTGGCACATCTGGAAGAAGGAAAAGCTCACAAATGAGCTGCTGTAGTGTTTGACACTGTGGAGACGCCAGGAAAAGAGGCTGGGGTGGGATGGGATGGGGTGGGATCTGCCTGGACACAGGAACAAGCCAAGGGGCTCTGTCCATCCCTGGGTTACACAGCCTGAAGATAAGCCTCCTCTGATGTGCTCTGACGAACCCTCACACCATGTGTCCCCCATCAGCCGTCTCTGCCTTGGTGTCTGCAGAGCCCCAAGCACATTCTTCAGGATTTAATCATCATGGGGGTGCAGGCTCCCAGGGCAGTGATGGAACCAAGGAGAGGACGGGGAGCAGAGGAGCCACGCTGTTTCAGGTACTCTGCATGGCCCCGGCTGGGTTATTTATAAGGGCTGAGGTCAGGATCTCTGGATCAAACACACTCATTTCTGCTGCATGCGTTAAGAGATCCAGGGCTCCAGGGGCCTGAGATCAACTTCCAAATTCAGCCTGGTCCCTGGAGGCACCAAGCCACCCCGCCAGCTCGGGCTCACGACGTCCTGCTCGCCAGGACTCGTACACAAAGGAGCCTTAGAGACAGCGCAGGATTAGACCAGCTCACACGGCAGCGGGACAGGAGCCAGGACCTCGGCCCCAGCTGCCCTGTTCTCAGCACTGGCATGATCCTGACCGCAGGGATGGAAATCCCATTCTCCAAATTATTTTCTCGATGGTTCCCTTCTCGGAGGAGGGGAAAGGAGATCCGCCTTTGACCCAGTTGGGACTTGGCCACTTGGCAAGGAGCAGCTGTCCATCACCTCCCCTGCATGAAGGACTCTTGCTGTCCTTCTGGCCAGACTGCTGCAATCCCAGCTTGGAGGCACCAGTGCTGGGGTCTGAACCAGCCTCCCCCAGCACCACAACGGCTCCAGGTGGATCCTCTCAGTGAATCCCGAATATGCTGGGCAGCGAGATGCCCTGCTCCCACTCGCCTGGCCATTTGCTCTGCCCAGGAAAAGGCAGGTGTGGGGTGAGACGAAGCAGAACACAAACATTGCGTTAATGCCGGCTGGTGCTAATCAAAAGCTGATGTTGCACAGCCCGGCCAGCAAACATTGCTGGGGATCTGTGGGAAAAATGGGATCCACATGGCAATTCGCACTCCAGCTGCCGCCTTATCTCCTGGAAACGTTATCTCATGCAAACTTGAGCTGGAGCTATTTTATTTTCAGCTGAGTAAAAATGTGTCAGTTTTATATTTATATATTAGGCCACAATCCCATGGGAAATTAATTCGCCCACCAGCAGAATTTCTGTCATCGCACGCATCAGTCAGTCTGGGAATGGGGATCTCCAGACCAGGGCCCTGAAATCAGGCAAATGGCTTAAAATAATAACCACGGGAGGATGCAGGAGACTGAGCAAACGGTGAGAGCTCCTTCCCAACTACAAATGTATTTAGGGGGCATTTCATATTTGACAGATAAATGCAGAGCCGGAGGCTTGGCACAGCTCCCGTCTCAGTGGGTTCCCCCATGGGGAGGAAGGGGCTCAGCCCACGCATGCCGTGGGACGGGGAGGGACCACTCTGGCTGAGGTGGCCACCGGCCCTGGTAGGTGCCTAACTAACCCTTCAGCCAGCTGAGTCTCCCTGCAGAGACCAGGCAGGATTCTTTGTCGGGATCCTGGACATCACCGCATCCCCGCCACGTGTGGTGTGGCAGCTCTGGGTGCCTGTAAGTGCCCCAGGGAATGCCCCCGGTGTGCATCCCTGGGTGCGTGGTGGTCCCAGGGGTGCAAGGCAGAAGCAGATCCATGCTCTTGCCTCCGCGGGGTGCTCTGGTGGGCACCCTGCCTGGCAGCCGTTTGCCTGGCCCTAAAACTTCCCTCCCCTCGTAGATGTCGTGCATCACCGGGCGTTGAGCATCCTCCAGCCCACCAGCACCACCTCGCATCTCCAGCGTCATGCCCACCCCAGGCTGGGGGCTCAAAAGCGGTCCAAGGGCAGGTGGGACTGCCAGGGAGCCAGGGAGGCTGTGCTGGCTTGGCAAGCACACGACTGACGCTCTCCGGCCCCGCTCCCTGCGTCCAGCAGGTCCCCATGGCGTGACGCACGCATCCAGGGAGCCCGTCCAAGCCGGGGGGTGTCGAGCCCTGGCCGCAGAGCTGCCTCATTGGACTTTGGCAGCCTGGCCAGACGGTGTGACGGCTGCCAAGTCACGTGGAGGCATTTGCTGCCCAGATCGGTGTTTGCATGGAGGGAGCAATGGGGCACGGAGGCCCTGGGGTGGCCAAGGAAAGAGCCCCGGGGATGAGCAGAACATTTAATGGGGATTGTCCCCGTGATTTCATTTGAGAGGGGAGGGGAGGGGAAGGGAGGGGAGGGACCAGGAAGGGAGCCCCACCACAGGGCTGCTGTTTGCCATGACAGTGAGCATCCTGGGCATGAGGAGCTGCCTCAGCTGGGAGCAGGTAGGGCTCAGAAAGTGCCGGCACACCAGTGGGCCAGTTCCTGGCAATGCTGTTCCCTGTGCTGGGGGGATCGCACCCGCTTTCCCACAGCAGCAGAGCCAGGAGCTGAGCAGGAGGAGGTGGTGGTCCGGCAGGGTGATGGGCAGGGCACGGATGGTGATGGGACTGTGCCCAGGAGCAGCCAGGGAAGGGGCTGTGGCCCCAGACAGGTGGGGAGCTGCCAAACCCAAAGTGTGCTGGCACATCCCTGGACTGGAAAAGACGGGAGTGCCAGCTGGGTGCTGACAGGGCTACAGCCCACTGAGGCTCCTCATCACAACCAGTGAGGTCGCTTTCCTTTCGGTGGGACACAGACCCCCAAAGTCCACTGGGCACCAGAGCTCCCCGAGACGGTCCAGAGAGCACTGCTCGCCCTGGCAGCGCCCGCTGCAGAGGGACAGGGTCAGGGCTGTTTTTGTCCCCACTGGCCCAGGTACTGATCCAGAGGCTGGACCCTGCCTGGCCCTCAGCTCACACATCGACCACCAGCACTGTGACAAAAATGAGAAAGCGCCGTAGGCAGCGTCTCCCCAGACCCACGTCCCTGTGCCACAGCTTCCCCAGCAAAGCCACTGTCACCAAGCCAGGCCTGTTTTCCCCAAAACAAGCCTCAGGTTTTTCATCCAGCAATCCACCTCCAAGAGCAAAACCTCCCTTCCTCAGCAGCCATGCAATCCCAGATGCCTCCATCACTCTCTCCACCCTGCTCTTCCTTTTTTACCCATCCTTAAGCCCAAAATGCCCTCCAAAGGGAGACAGACTCATCCCTCACGGGGGGCTCCCTCCTGGGTCTGGGAGCCGGAGGGAACATCTGGCTCTGCTGGGACCAGCTGGTGGAGGGGGACAGGCACCCCCGTCCCTTTGGGGGTCATTCTCCTGCAGCACCCTCACTGCCTTTCTGAAGAGCTTCCCAGCTCTTCAGATACATTGCTCTTCTTTCTTCAAACCCACAGGCTTCCTTTAAAGCCTCTAAATGTTCCTGGGAGATTTTATCCTTCCCTCTCTGCTCTGGCTGTGCAGGGAACGCGGGCTGGGCTCGGGTGCTGTTATCGAGCCGGTTAATAACACAGCCGAATCCCCCTAGGTTCAATGAATAAATCCAGCCTGTTTTCTCATGGAGACACTCCCACCATTGAAAGCACCCGGGCTGAGTTGGCGGCAGCCTGATTTATAGCCAAAAACACCAAGACCATGCCAACCTCTTCTTCTCTCCCCCCCCTTTTTTTTTGTTTTGTTTTAAGAGCAAAATCATTGACAAAACGATTGACACAGAGGGAGGCTGAGATGGGCGGATGCTCCTGCAAATAGCGGGGCTTTGTGGGACCCAGAAGTTCAAGTTTCATACGGTAAATAGAGACTGGCAGAAGCGCGAGGCCGGAGCAGAGCTGGGAAGTGTGCTCCCGAGCAGCTCCAAGGCTGACGTAAGAGCAGCCCGGAGCTGGCTTGCTCACCACATACCTAATTTTCCCATATAAGGCCAAGGAGAGCAATAACTCTTCTGGCAAGCAGATCAATAAAAACAGATGGTGGGCTTACAATTAGAGATTAAGCACATACCAATCCAGAACAAACAGGCCATAAATCATACGTGAAGGAGGGTATTTATAGTTTAGATCACATTCCTTAATTAATTCAAAATGGTCCAGAAAAGAAAATAATACAAAACTGCTCTTTTCTGCTTTGTTCCTGCCTTGCTTTTGCAAAGCTGCATTCTTTTCTTGGGGGGTGCAGGGGACAGGGCAGCCACAGGAAAGACGCCTGCGGGACGATCCGGAGTGGGCTGCTGGGGGAGGAAAGCGAAGGCTGCGGGTCTGGGAAAGAGCCGCGGAGCAGGCGGTGGAGCTCCAGCATGCAGCAGGGTGAGCGCCCGGGGCTTGATGACATGCAGGGACAGGGCTGGAGCACAGCCGAGCCCTGAATTCATCTGCAGACCCCCGGGTTCACGGAACACCTTCCCCTGTGCGTGCATCCCCAGCACTGTGTCCCCTGCACGGGGATGATGGACGGGTGGGTGAAGATGCAGGGGCTGCTCGCATGGAGCAGCTCTGGGGACATTTCCATGGCGGGGGATGCTGCCAGGCCATGAGTTGAGATCTTCTGAAGGACAACGAGAGAGAGCATCCATGAACACAAGTCCTGCTAACGGGGCATTTGACCTGTACAGCAATGGCCCAGCATGTTTTTCATGCAGAAATTACTGCTCTAGATTAACTTTCTCTGAGAAATGATAACGAGCTGCTCACTCTGGAGGGGATTGCCAAGCTGGAGACAAATGCAATATGACAGAGAAAAAACACCAGCCAAAACTGATTAGCTCTGGAGAAATACCTGGGCTTAAACTGTGGATGAAGGGTCCCAGGCTTTCCAAAGCACCTCTGTGACTCCAGTCCAGACCTCCAGGATAGTTAAGAACTATTAATTTTAATGGGAATGAGGTGCTGAAGGGCCCTGGGCAGTCCAGGCTTCAGGAAGCCCCATCCAGCTGCTAGTCTTGCTCTGAACTCCCGAAATTATGTCAGAACAGCAGATCCGAACATCTCGGCGCCGTGTGAAGTCCCTTGCTGGACAGGGCTATTTTCAAATCTCATTCGCACCCTCCTTCTATGTTTCCCCACGTGCCAGGGCTGCTGGCGGGGCACCGTGCCCGTCCCCTGACGCCAGCGATGGCTTTGCAGATTGCGCCGGCACAATGTTATTTGCTCTCTTGTCACAGCTCTGCATTTTGTGGGTTTGCGGGGCGGTTTGTGGACTCCAAGACATGAGAAGCAATCCCAGCCATGACGCACTTCTCGTGATAGCGATCGTGCAGGCATCCACTGACAAGCAAGGCTAATCAGCATGCAGAATAGCTTGTTAGCTGCCCTCTATCATAACCGATCTGTTGACAACCTAGGCTGGCGTAATAAATCAGGACTTCAGATCATGAGGCTATAATAGCCCTCTGTAAACTGCTGCTGGGATGTTTTACGGTGGCCCAGCTACTGTGCTGTGACTTTCCAGGCAAGGAAAGGCTGGCTGTGCAGGTGCCATCGAGGTACCCTCCTCTCGGTGACACCTTCCAGCTCTGTGTTTCAGAGGGACACATAGTGAAGAGGCTCCACCACAGAGCAGGCAGAGGATCCCCAGAGCAGTGCTGGGGCTACTTCATGGCCAGCATCTTTGTCAGGAACCGTTTAATTTACCAGCAAGGCTGTAACCCAGGCATTACCTACTCCATGTGCTGATATCACTTTCTGGGGCTTTCTTCAGCAGAGATAAGGCCCATAATTGCCACTGTTGCCCTGGCACAGGCATCATTTGTTGCAGGACAGTCAATGCCCAACTGTCTCCAGCTCCCCCATCAGCCAGCCACCGCCACATTCATCTCACACACACACGTAACTGCTCCAACGATGGCCTTTGCAGGGGAAATGCACCAAAAGCTGCCTCTGTGTTTCTGCTGGATCGAGGTGGAAGCAAATTTCCCCATAAAATACCTCTTTGGGGGAAACGGTTTTACTTTTTTTTTTTTTTTTTGCTTTTACCAAACCTTTTACATTTTTGTCCCCAACACCTTTTCATGCCCTGACCCATATATTCATCATTTCTATTCTTCTATTCAAAGCAAAAGGTACACTGAAATCTTTTATGCAAAACATTCACAAATGTTTAAACTATCAAAGGAGATTTTTCAGCAACCTGAAATTCCCCCTGAGCACCCCCATGGCTGGGACAATTCACCTGGACCAAGGCACCTGCGGGGGTCACTGGTTTTCGGGGAGCAAAAATCTTGCAGCCTTGAAGCAAAAGCTGTCCCTGGCTGTGCTTCGTGCTGTGCTCTGTGTGGGGTGAACTGAGGGAGACCACGGTGCATTTTACACCAGTTCAGCGATGCCACAGAAGGTCCCCGTGGTTTCGTAGGGTGTCACCTGCTGCTGACATCTGTCAGGAACACCGTGGATGAAGCTGGATGGCGGGTGGGGAGGACTGACGGACACCGCCCTCCCAGGTCTTTGCAAGCCCACTGCCTTCCCAGCCCCATCCCTGCTGTCTGCGGAGGTGGGTGCCTGCAGAGCGAGGAGCTGTCGGCAATCCCTCCAGGCACTATGGAGCAATCCCCAGTGTTGGGGAAGCAGACGAGGTGTGAAGCATTGTGGAGGTGTCTCCTCCCTTAACCCTGGAGCGATCCAGGCCCTGGTGATGCCTCAGCTCTGGATCTGCTCCCCGCAAGCAGGTGAACATCTCTGGTTTCAGCCTCCTCAACCTCAGAGGTCCCCTGCGCTGGCTTTCACCAGGGCAAACTCCACGGATGGAAATGCCGCCCATCCCACCGTCATTAGTCGCAGCCTTTCTGCACTGTTTTGGGCACCTGCTGTTTGCAGGCTCAGCTGAGCTTCCCCTGGGGACTTCTGGCAAGGAGAGGACGTCCTCTGGTCTGACAGCGGCTGCGGAGGGCTCGTGCTGGGACGGGTCCAGACCGCAGCGGAGGAACCAGCTCCCCGCAGGGCAGTTGCATCGGTGTGAACTGTGCTGCAAAGCCCATCTCCCTCCGGCGCAGGCTCGCACAGAGTTATTTACAGGCGGTGTTAATACGATGGACACCACACCAGCCAACGCACAGGGATTAAACCAAAGACCTTCAAATAAAACTGCTGCGGAGGGAGGAGGGAGCCAGGCTGCCAGGGCCCCGAGCTGCCCGTGGGGCTGGACACGCTGTGCAGCACCCTGTGCTGCCCCGTGCTCCTGTGTCAGCTCCAAGCAGACAGGCAGGTATATCCCCTATGTCCCAATCCACAGGAATCGTAAGCTTGTCCATGTTCAACACACTTGCTGATGGTGGCTGTCCACTCGCTCCGGGGGAGCAGCATCTCCTATCTGTCTGCTTTCATCTGGTGTTAAATCACTCCAGGAATCCTCTTCTAGCAGTTAGTCACCCTCCTCCTCCCTCCCGAAAAAAAAAAAAAAAGAAAAAGCTGTTTTGTCAGTAAATGTGATAAAAATCTCCCCTTCATCTAGATTCAAGGGGAAGCTAATCAAAATATTTACACAATCCTCAGGATACTGCACTGCCAGGGTTTCTGTGGTGTTCTGACTGCAGCAGATCCGCCTCGAGCATCGCCCCAGCCCAGAGGAGGAAATCCCAGGCTGGCCACTGCAGCGCTGGTGCCCACGAGCATCTCAGGTTGTCCCTGTGGCCACTTTCCCAGGCTGGCTGTCCCCGTCCCACCCTGCGCTACTAGCTGCCAGGAGCCGTGTCTGTCAAGCGGCTGAAAGCCTGGCACAGCCATGAGAGTGGGCTGGGGAGCGTGTTCACTCACTCATCTGGCTGGGCTGGAGCAATTAAAAGAAAAACACTTTAAAACCTGCAGTTCTGCATGGCACCGGACAGGAGACGGCATCTCAGGCAAACCCTGGCTGTGGTCTGTGGAGCCGAGCGCGGGCAGCACAGGGCTGAGATCTGTGTTTGCACATCCCAGAGCTGGACGCTCCGTTGCCCTGCTGAGCCCTGGCCCATCTGGCTCTGGGTGTGTGGATACAGCAGCCGGCACCTGTCTGGGTGGATGTTGAAATTTTGCATTGGGCAGGCCCATGGGTGTTTCTTCCACCTTTGTTCAGGCTGTGAGATACGAGTGATGAGAAGAGCCACATCCCAGCCAGAGATGCTGACAGGCAGTGCTGCACATCCCCCTGCTCATGAACCCACTCACGTAACAGTGAACACACTCATATCAACCCTGGGCTACTGAATAATGCCCCAGGGGACCTGCTTGTGCCTCCTCAGGGCCACCAGCCCTCCTGTGGTCCAGCAACTCT
>VZTO01021337.1:0-16848 GCA_013400615.1 Syrrhaptes paradoxus
CCAAAAAAACCCCAACACACCCACAACAAAACCACATACCTGCTTTCAGATGTGTATCTTATATTGCAAGGTATCAGTACCAAAACTGATTTAGAGTTTTGTCTGATTGTTGATTCTTCTGGTCCTTAGAATCTTTCTTCCTATCTTTTGTGCCTGCAAAGGAAAACGTATAGAACATGATGGTATTTCTAGTTTGTGTGTGCTTCATGTAGTAGCTGTGAGGTCATCAATGATGGCTGTGGGGTTTTTTTTCCCCACTATAGCATCACTCACCAGAAAAACAGCTCTTAGCATAAGAGGTCAGTTGACACAAGGAACACATAAATGAGTTGTGTATCTATTCTGTTACGAAAACTTTTCACATTTGATTTTGTGTAGTCAGTGAGAAACAGGTTATACTCATTGCTTATCAAAGAACAGCTCTTAAACTTCTGAGCAGTACACAAACTGATTAAAAGAACAAGCAGCATTTTTAAAGTGTTCTGAAGTTGTCTGAATATCATAATATTTGATTCCTCTGGTTTTACATTAAATTCATGCTTGAAGGTATTTTTTTCAGTCACACAATGTAAGAACACTTCAGGATTTTGTGGCACATGAAAGTTTATAACATAAACCATAAATCTCTATGCACACGCCCACAACCTCCAATACAAAATAAATGAAAAATGAAGGTTAGATGCAATAACACCCATTACTTATGCAGACGTATCCATAGCAACTAGTACTTACCTCAGTGCTTTCTGCTCAAGGATGATGAGCCTATATATACACACTTTTTTCTCATCAAGGCATACTGTATCCCCTGTGTTTTCATAAAGCTCTGTAATTGAAAATAGTCTGACAGAAGCCTTCCAAGTCTTCATCTTGGCAATGAATCTGGCTGCAAAGTGATTCTAGTTGCATGAAGCATTTGAAACTGTTTATCTCTCACTGCTGGTATTCATTGATTTGTTTGTATTTCTTCAGTGTCTCCTCTAGGCCTGTAAAATTCTCTGCAGTGCTTCAGCAGACATTTTGCCAGGAACATAATGGTGCATTCAAACTGAGTGCTGCTCTTTGATTTTCAGGGTGGTAGTGGTGGTTTTGGGTGTCATCCTCCCCACCCACCCCGATCACTCTGTTTTGCTGGCTATAAGCACTTGTAGATCATTGAACATTTGGATGCAAGCAGTGACTAGTGTTATAGACATTGACAGAAAAGAATCTCTTGCATTTTCTCCTCAGTGTTGTATGTTACGGTTTGAGTTCTTTGTGTCTTTGTTTACATTGGTACACTGTAAAGTGTGACTGTATTAATACTACTGTTAATGTAGGTAAATGGCATTTTGTTTTTGTTGGAACTGTGAAAAGAAGGTGGGTTTATGGCAAGATCTTTAAGTACATTTATGCTCACATCTCTCTGTCTGTAGATACTCAGGTGTGCCAGCAAATATAATGTAGCATAAGGAATCTCATTTGATTTTATCCACAGCAAACAGAAGAAGGGTTGAGGCATATAAAAAAAAAATAGCCAGTGCAGAATGTTCACTCTGTTATTTAAAATTTTTACCAAAATTAACCTTGGTACTCAATTATTTTCTCTAAGATAAGCTTTACCATTAGTGATGGTGGGCTAAAACAATACTTTGTTTGCCATGTTCTTCCAGTTGCCTCATGACAATTCTTTTTCATCTTTGCTTTAAATGTGGAGGAGTGAAGCTGTTCCTTGTTATATGAAGATCTTTATACCTGAACAGGGAACAAGATTTAGAATGTTGCGGTTATGCTGGAGACCAGGACTATGTCCAGACTTGCTGTAAGAAGCAGAAATGTAATTTGCATAGGTAACACATAAGGGGAACTGCACCTGCTGTTGAGTTGTAGAAAAAAGTAGTATACTTTCCTTTGTGGTAAATTAAGTCATCAGATGGAGATTAAGAGTCATTTGACTTAATATAAAGGACCTGATTAGCAATGACCTTTTTCATGCCTGTGTGAGGAAGAGCTAGTGTGTGGATTCCCCAGACCTCTAGTTTGCATGCTGATCCTTTTGACAAATACCTCAAACTGTATCCACACTGTTAACTTGATGTGTGTTAATAGCAATGAGGAGATGAGATCTGGAGATGTTCATCAACCCAGGTCTTTGTCTTAATTCAATTCAAAAACATCACATAGAATATAAAATGTAATCTTTTTAAGAAACAGAGTTAAAACCTTTTGTTAGGAGCTGGATTTTTTTCCTCATGGGTCTTACTGGCTTAATCTATTAATAATATAGTTCATACAGGTCTTTTCCATCTCCTGTAATAGAAACTAAATTAGAAGCAGCTATTTTACAGCTGTCTAATGTTCTACAGGAAAGACTCACTACTGCCTGATGCTATTCAAAGGTGCATTGAAAAGAATTTATGATCTTGGTTCCTTTGCAGCTGGAGTGGCTTTTAATATTGCAAAACATACTGATTTATAATTGTAGCTGCTAGTGGAGAGAGGTGGCCATTTATCGCATGGACATGGAGAATAGACTATTGTCTTTCCAGCAGACACTACCTCAGGCTGCATCATGACTGTAGTGCAGTCTGCTTGCTGTCATCCACCTCTGGCCTAGTCCACCGATGATTTAGACTTAAAAGATGTTACAGTATGTTGTATCTTCCTGTGCCTTCCTTCCACAGCCCGTTCCACCAATTTTCTTTCTGTTGAATTATAGAATGGTTTGTGTTGGAAAGGACCTTAAATATCATCCAGTACCAACCCCCCTGCCATGGGCAAGGACACCTCCCACTAGAACAGGTTGCTGAAAAACCTCATCCAGCCTGGCCTTGAACACCTCCAGGGATGGGGCATCCACAGCTTCTCTGGGCAACCTGTTATATTGCCTCACCTTGTAGTGAATAATTTCTTCATACTATCTAATGTAAATCTGCCCTCTTTCAGTTTAAAACCATTACCCCTTTGCTATCACTATGTGCCCTTGTTAAAAGTCCCTCTCTCTTGTAGGTGCCCTTCAGGTNCGGAGTAGAGGGGGAGAATCACCTCCCTCGACCTGCTGGTCACACTTCTTTTGATGCAGCCCAGGATGCATGTGAAGTTCGATTGTAATAAGTAATTGTATTTGGTTCTCATCCTGTATTGGAATGATATGCCAGTACATGCCTTTATACTTGCAAACTGCAAAGTGTTTACCCCAGTAATATAATAATAGAAGAACTTACATTTTGACTGCTCATATTTAAATTCTGCTTACCAAGGCAATACAGAGGGCATTTTTTTTGACAGGTGTCAGTCTGGTACATTTCATTGTCACTATATTTAGTGTTTTCCAAGTATGTAAAGGAGAAAAAGGTAGATCTGAATAGGAAAAAGTGTAAGCAAGGCTGATTATCTCATCAAACTGGCAATCTTGGCTTCTGAGCTGATGCAGTGGAGAGCCTCTGGTAAGCACTGTCTGAAGCTTTTTACGATTCAGCGAAATTGTAGGACTGTGTTACCCCTTTCAAAACAAAACCAGGAAACCTTCAAGCCCGGCATTTCACATTAGTACTTAGTATGGACAAATTTCAACTAGCAGTAAAAGCAGTCTTTAGATACTTTTGTTTGTTTTGATTTCAACTCCCTTCTCCTTCCCAGAAAGAAGAAAAACAAAAGAAAAGTTATTAATGTTTCTGGCTTCAGGAGTGGTGCTGACATGGGAACCCTCAAACAATATGCTGCTTCTTCTTTGTTATGGAGCTTTTCTAAGCATCTTGTGTGCAGTTCATTGGCAGACAATGTCAGTCTCCCACTGAGGTGGTTTGTTTAAGGTGTTTATTTCCATACTCTTTAATTCATGCCACTTTCCCCACAATTTTCTCTCATAGAAGATGCTTGTCTTCATTTTGACTAGGCTATTAGGTAGTTTACGGACTGTAGTGAAAAGCTTTAGAGCTAGAATAAATTACAGTGGAGTTATTTGGCATTTCTCTGCTTCTCACTGCAAATCAATACCACTCTGTAGAGCAAGGGGTGAGCACACTGAGACTGTGTTAAGGAAGGAATATTAAAAGCTGCTAAAATCAGAACTGAATGGAGAGGGAGATATTTCACTTAGCTTTAGCAGATGTGTTTAGAAATAGGAGTAGGGAATAGAAAAGGCTTATTGGGAGGGGCTGGGAAAATGCTTTGGGGGAGAGGAGTATTCTTGCTGGTGGTCTTGATTTCTCCTGTAATCCAACCACCACACTTACTTACTCCCTGTTAGTCCTGAACACAAGGAGAGTTCAAAGCAACTTTAGTTAAATATGGTGAACTAGTTCCAGCAGGAATGAAGTCTTGTTGTCCTGATGCTGATATGCAGGTGTCTATTGAATCTAGAGAAAGATTTTGTTGTCAGTTGGGTTCTTCCATTAGTTTGTTTAGAAACAGCAACCGAACCAGCTCTTCCTCTGAACAAGGGCTTTTTTTAATAGGCCACACTTTCTTAAATAAGTGTTCGATGGAAATGTTTTAGAGAGTTTGGTTAAACTTTTAAAACTATTTCTTGAGAAGACAGAAACAGACTACAAATGGGAAGCCATCTGCTCTTGCATGTAGTAACATACTTGCAAAGGTGATGTTATTTTTCTAATGTTATGTGCAGTTACATTTGTAAGATTACTGAAATATGAGAAAGAACTTATTTTTAAAGCTGAAAGTATCCTTCTATAGACTGGTAGTCTTTTGGGGCCAAATTATTTAATGCTCTTTAGAGAACTTTTAAAAATTGTTTAAAAAAAACCTCCCAACAGAGTAAGTAACAGCATAGCTGAATAAACATTGAGCCAAATTAATCACAGTTTAAATTGTCCTTAAATTCAGCATCAGAACCTTTATCTACTGAGTGTCTCCATTTTATCATATCCCTTAAATCATTTTGATATATGTATGTTGTACTTTTAATTTCATAATTGGCTGTTGATCAGAGGAGGAACAGTACAGAATAAAAATATTAAGATTTATTGCTGTAATGGATAACGCTATCAACTTCTAAGGGTTATTTGCTGTTTAGTAGTAGCAATAGTAGAATCTAGAAGGAACTACACCATCACTTTAGAAAGTAATTTTTTTTGTCAACAATTAAATGTAAAATTAGCAGCTAGATTGTTTAGAGGAATATACATCTTCTTAGAGACCATGGAAAGGTGTACATATACTGCAGATATTTATGTATCACGATCTGAGAAAGCCTTGCTTGAGTTTTTAGTATCACTGATATCCTCCTTTCCCCCCACCAGTTTCCAAGTTATTCTTGATGGAACTCCACAATTTTTAAGGTCCCTTTCAACCCTAACCATTCTGTGTTTCTGTAATACGTTAAGAAAAGCAAAATAATTGATGTTTTGGTGATTCTGAATAATCAGTTTTTTAAATTGTGTAGCTTAATTCAATCTGATTTGGATTTTCTCTACATCAGAGCTATTGGGAGTAGAAAAAGTATCTCAATACCTTTCTGTTTTGAAGAAATGAAAGAAATTGCTGAAGAGGAATGGCACACAGTATTTAAGCAGTGGGTAATATTGTAAGTTCATGTTTTAATGGTACTGAGTGGCAATAAAGGTGGAGGCTGCTGCACGCCCGCCCTCTAGGGTAAAGCACCTGAGGGGTCACCTGCCTGCCAGAAATGACAGGGGAAACACGGCGCCTTCCGCCGGTGCCTTCTGAGGAGAAAACTCGGACACCGAGAAACGTCTCGAAAACCCCTCCTGTTGTGGGGGATGAAATAACATCTATCAAAGGGCAGCCGCCGGCCGCTCCACGCCTAGCTGCGCCCGGGAAGGGAAATGGCGGCGGGCGAGCGGCACTGGCGGCCGGAGGCGCTCTCGGTGCCGCCACGAGGGGGCGCGGCGGGCCTGGCTCTCCCCGGGGCGGCGGCCTCGGCCTGCAGCGGAGACGGGCGAGTGGCAGCACCCTGCCCGCGGCTCTCGCTCTCCGCTGGCTGGGCGGGCGGGAGGAGCGCTCCGTGCTCGTCCCTGCATGGAAGTACGCGGAGGTTTGCAAGACTGGTAAATCCAGTGCAAGCTGAACCTCGTCGCTTTAACGACCTGCCCCGTGGTATGTCGTTTCACACCTGAGCTGAATGTCTCGTTTCTCTTTCGTCTCCTACTAAAGACTCGTACGAGATGTTTCTTTGTGGTTGTGTCTCCCCGTGAAGGAGTGGCCTCTGCCGCCCGCTGTGGGAAGGGTGTTTGCTTCCCTGGCTGGTGGAGTGAAGAGTTAACAGCTCTCCCTCCTCCCCCCCACCCCGTTCCCTGCGGGGGACACAGCGGGAGGGTGAGCAGCCTGTGGGAGCCTGCACGGGGTGTAGTGATGGGGAAAATGTCATTCGGCTTGTCTGGAAACTGGGAAACTTTCTTACCAAGAAAACTGGCACAGCGTTCCCCAGGGTGGAAGATATCTCCTCTCATCCCTCCACAAGCCTCAGTTCATGAGTGGTTGGGTGAGGCTGAAGCTGCAGTTTTATATGGGTGTTATATCAGTTCAGACCATCGTGGTGAGACCGCAGGTGACAGGATCCAGTTTTGATCAAGTTGTGTGATCTCACTGCTTCCCTGCTCTGCAAACTTGTCCTCCAGGAGCTGCGCTGAGGTAGCCAGATGTCATTCGGTGGAGAGCACCAAACCACTTACCAACCACACTTGGCTTCCAGAGATACTGGAACTAAAGCGGTAACATTAGTGCAGGAAATAATCTATTTCACCTTACTATTTTTCAAGATAATTTGAAAATCTATTTCAAGAACAGATGTCAAAGGTACCAAAGTGCAGCAGATCTGCTCCACTGTTAGTACTTAAGGGCAAACAAAACAGTCTTGTTGATCTAGGTTGATGGTTAACAGCACTGTAAAAATTTCTTCCATACCAGTCCTTGTTACCCCAATGATTGAGTGTTGGACTTTTTAAAGGTGCAGTTTGGGATAACTTCTTATGTTATTATGTCATGCTCCCTGCAAGAAATGTCTTGATTTATTGTACATACACATGTGTGTTTCTTATTCCCCGTGGGGTAGGCTTGTTGCTGAATGTGTACCACTGGTGACAAATATGGAGTTGCTCCTAGACTTGGATAAGGCACATTGGAGGTGAAATTATTTCTAGTGAAGTAAAATAATAAAATTATGTAAGACACAATATGTCCAAATGAATTTAGAAAAGACATTTCAGGAAATAAAGGTTATCTGAGTACCTGGCATTCTTACACAGCTGGTTCCCATCCTTGCTCCACCAGTCTCTGGCTTTACCAGGCATGGTTGCCCTCTTCTGAAGGGATCTCCTCTTGAGTTACACTAAGTAATGATACTATTTCCTTCTTCCTTACAAGAAATTGCTTAGTTTTATGCACTCCCTGTTCCTGTCAGTAGGAAGTGAAGAGGAGGAATCCAATCTGCCTGCAAGACTGTGTGAAGTAGTAGCTCAGAAGATAGGCTTCTTATAGCAATTCTAGTGAGTCAAGGAAAAAATATGTATTGTTTCCTTCTAATACAACCCTCCTTCAAAAAATAAATAAAAAACCCCACAACCACTGTTTGCAGAGTAGTGAAGACACAGTAAATAACACAGTAATTTTTATTTTTTTTTTATTTCTGGTAAAGATGAAGAGGTTTAATTTCTGAAATACTGGCTGTGCTGTCTGTAGTTGTTCATTTTAGTGTTTCCAGCCAAAATTAGAAGTGGCCTGTTTTCAATGACACTTGAAAATTTAGTGCCAGGTTGATAGTCTGAAATGGTGATCTCCTGACATTGCAAATGAAATATGTGCCACTGCAGCTCAGTTGTGGTTTAGCTGGCCACGGAGTTGGGATTTAATAATATTATTTTAACTCCTGGAGATCATTACTACTTTGGGAAATAAAACCCTCAAGCATCAGAACTGTCAAAATATATATTTTGAACTTATATTTAAAGTAATACTAGGTTTTATTTATTTTGGAATGTTTAGTCAGGTTTTCATTATTAAAACTAGATGAGAACAAGGGTTTGTGTATTTGAGTAATAATAATAAAAACACAAAACACAAACCTATAAATTTTCTCTTTTTTTTAATAGGAAAAGTAGCTGTTTTGAAATAAATGCTTGCTTGATGGAAAACTGTTTATCCTAGAATATGGATTTAAGCATGTACTCACCTCATATGCTTGATTTGAAAAAGCACAGGCTTGTGGTTTATGTAAAGATTGCTCTTCTACTACTAGTTACCAGGTTTTGCCCAAAAAAGGCCAAACCTCCCAATGGATTGTTCCAGGTCAGTCCTGAGTTCTCATAGAAATCCACTAAACTCAACCCTCAATCAGTCCATTGCCAACTCCAAAAATTATTTCGTCTTAATTTTGGCAAAATGCTGAACACAAGACGAATGCTCCTCATTTTTCTTTTTTGTTGGCTTCCAAAAGTAATTAACTTAGAGAGTGGAGAAATGTGTGAATTTTGGAAACGGAGGTTTTTGAGTGGACGCATCTGTGTGCAGGGCTGGGTCTATGTTGGAAGGGGTCCTCCAGCCCTTTTCCTCCTTTCTCTCCAGTCTGTCAGCACAACGAATGAAAAACGCTTTCCTCGACAGCCGTCCCCATACCTGCTTGACCACAGGGGCTCGCAGCTATGCTGGCAGAGTGTTTTTATTGGCCTCATGTCAGCTGAGGAGGTGATACAACTGTGTCAACAAGAGAAGTCCTTTCGCTATGCCCTTGCTGTTTCCCCATGAGAGGGCTCTGCCAGCATAGCTGTGGTGTTACTGCTCAGGGCACCGAGTATAGTTGGTGCCTACAAAAGTGATTAAAAAAAGACTATCACACTGGTGTGTATGTTTGGGGAGGGTGCTGTATGCCATGAATGTGATTTTATTGTTGTTTCAGAATAGAATAATACCCCTAAATTATGGAGTTCAGTTTTTAAAATTTATTTTGGAGAGCTTCCAATTCAGGTGAATTAAAGGTGAGTGCCTTTCCATAGTATATGAGTTTTTTAACTTCAGACAAAAGAAACATCATAGTGTGATGAGGAATATAAATATTCATTTCATTATTGAAATGGGATCATTCCAGAGTAGTAATAATATATGTTACGTCTTGTGTGCTTGACTGTTAAGTGAGAATAGACCTTTTATTTTAACACTCTCCGGTGGCACCTCATTTTCATTCATTTGCCTTAAATTAAATGTTGGGAGATTCCATGAAAATGGCATTTTAATTTTTTTCTATTTCAAGCTTCATTAAGTATATTTGCACTTAGAAGTTGCGAGCAAGATGTTAACATTTCAAATGCATAAAGTAGCAGCAGACTTTTGTTTTTCCCTTCTGTAAGGAACCTTGCCAGCCAGTGCTCTGCTGATCTCCTGTTGATTTGATTAATTAATATTTTACCTGTTAAAAGTAACCACTAATTATTGCTTTTGGTTGCAGCAATAATTGTATGTTTCAAATAGAAACTAATTAACATAATAAGTGGAAAAGCATCATGGCACATGAAGTGTGCTTTCAGTTCATGACATCTGAAAGATCATGAGACACCTTTTTGACATTTGTAGCTCTGCAGCTAGTTACCAGCAGTTATGTTCCGTTTGAATTGAAATTAAGTATCTGATTTACAGCATTACTTTTTATATTCTGAGACATGAGCTACCAAGAATATTATGAGGATGTCTGCAAGCACAGTGCACAGTAATACTCTCTTAATGAATTCTGGTTATACTCTCCTACACAGCTCCCTGCTTTGTAGTTGCTGCTGTAGTTGGAGTTCTGGTTGGGTTTTTGGAGGAGGGAGCGCATGGGAGATGGCTTAAAAATTGGTTGATCAGATGCCGTTCCTTCTGCCAGAGGCAACCGCAGGCTGTAGGTGGTAGCCTGTTGCTTAGGTGTGCTGGAGGCCTGAGGAGGCCCACGTGGACTGAGCTCTATCTCTAATTGACACCACTTCTAATGGGGCCATGAAAGGGCCACAGCTTGAATTTCTGTGCTAAGAGAGGATGCTAGTTGTGCTTGTCTGCAGAGCAAGGGGATTCAGGAAAGCTACGAGAATGCAGGATGGTACAGAGAGAGCTCACACACCCTGTAAGGACGGGAAGGGAGCTGTGATGTTGTTCCTCACAGGCTGCTTATGACCTTTAAGCTTCCCACTGAGAATGCTTACAGTATATGACTTCTTTTTAATGTTTTAAATAAATAATTTTACAAATTCTGCACTTGTTTTGCAGTACTGTAAATTGCTGTAAAGCAAGAAAACCCCTCACCACAAGAAAGATATTGAGGTGCTGGAGCAGGTCCAGAGAAGGGCAAGGACGCTGGTGAAGGGTCTGGAGCACAGGTTTTAGGAGGAGCTGCTGAGGGAGCTGGGGTTGTTTAGTTTAGAGGAGGCTGAGAAGAAACCTTATCACTCTCTACAACTACCTAAAAGGAGGGTGTAGTGAGGTGGGTGCTGGCCTCTTCTCTAAAGTAACAAGTGATAGGACAAGAGGAAATTACCTCAGGTTGCGCTAGGGGAGGTTTAGGCTAGATATTAGAAAAAAAATGTCTTCACTGGAAGAGTGATCAGGCATTGGAAGAGGCTGCCCAGGGAAGTGGTGGAGTCACCATACCTGGAGGTGTGCAAGAAACATGTAGATGTGGTGCTTCGGGACATGGTTTAGTGAGTTAGGTGGTGTGGGTTGACAGTTGGACTTGATGATCCTTGAGGTCTTTTTCAACCTTAATGATTCTATGAGTCTATGATTCTAAAACAGCTCTTAGGGCAACCTCAGGCATGTTCTGGTCAACCCAGTTGCCCCACTGAGGAGCACAGGAACAAATCAGTTCCTTGGATCTGTCTGCTACCTTGTGATTATCCTGCCACGTTTGATACTGTCCAACCTCAGTTAATGCAAATTGTTTTGGGGAAAAGACGAATGGAAAGTTATTTTAATTTCTGGCAAGGGAAAACTCTTAAGGCCATAGATTGTAATAGGGACCACAAGAGTAGCAAAGTTTTTTTTTATTTTCAAATAAACAGATGAAGGCATGACTAAGGTGATCAAATGTTTGGCTTGTGAACTTCCGGTTTTATTTGTGTGGTGTGTTATTTATATGTAATATATGGCACTGGAAAGTTATGCACACTCTCATTTTTCACTTTGTCTATTTGAAGACAACATGACAGATCCAAAAGTTGCTTTCAGCAACTGAGGAGCACTGTTGTCACTTACTAGTGTGCAATAATTAATAGCAGAAATTAGAACATTATAAAGATTTGGTATCCTTGATAGGACTCTCTCTCTTTTCTGTTGTCCATATCTGAAATATCTTACTCTTACATATGGTTTTATCACAAATCTTTCTATTTTTTTTAATGCGAGATTATTTTCAGAATATTTGCAAATCCTTGTGTTTATGTTTACTTGGCTATTGGGTTTTAAATTAAAAACTGACAATGCAAAATGATCTACTCAGCTGTGTTGCTGAGCTACCATTGTAGTCTGAAATCCTATTAGTAGTAACGCATTAAATTTGTACATGTGAAGCTGTATCAGATCCCTGTTTGGCTGGGTAATGGGAGGTGAGGGATGACCATTACTTCTAAGAGTTCACAGACTGAATTAAATAGTGGCAGCTTGCAAGCATGAAACAGGATTGCTCAGTAATCGTGTTATATAAAAAGTATTCTAATGTTCTACTCTCTTGTTTGCTTATATAAAAATTGATCTACTCTTCAGTTTGCTGTTAGGCCAAAGCTCAGACTTGTGTAGGTTATCAGAAGTACCATAGATTACTTTATCCCCCAGCAAGATACCATTTTCTTGTGCAACAAAGATCTGAGTTTGTGTGTCTACGAGTTTGTGTTATAAAATGGAGTTTCACATGAGCAGGTCTGCAGCAGTGAATGGATGCTGTTAGTTGTGGTGTTCTTGGAAGTTCTTGTGCTTTAGTTTTCAGCAGGCTGCTTTGGAACTTCTGTGACCCCCCTTTTTATATGGTCCCTCTTGCAGTGATGTCCTCTGACTGCTGCTTACAAGTTCTGTAATCGTAACGCTCAGTGAGGGTAAAATGCTAGAGTGGTGTTCCTGGGATCAGGTCACATTTCATATGAAAAGGCAGTTTTTACAAATTACCATTTTCTTCAGGAACTTCCATGAAGACTGCCTTGCTTCCTTGTGAGGGGCACCTATATGAAGAGGCTAGTGTGTGCTAAACCAGAGTATTAAGTCCTCAGGTACTGCTTTCTATGCCTTCTGGCTGCCCATGTGTGCATTCCTGATACATATTTGTTGGCTTTTTTCCCCGAGGCAGCCTTCATTTAAATAAACCTTCTCTTTGATATTTCTTTTTGATGAACACTTGCTTATGTGTGTAATATGTAATTTGCAGTTATTAAGATTAATGCTAACTTTTTTGTGCTTGCAGGCTTTAGGAGAAGCCCACAGTAGTTTAAACTTTGGACTGTGACCTATGGTGCTTTACCTTGGCTTTGGAATCCGTTATCCTTCTGCGGTAATGCAGCAATTGCAATCAATCAGTTGCTGAGTGGAAGGTACACAGGCCTGGTTTGCGCAGCAGCCGAGTGCCAGCAGAGCGCTGTCAGCCTGATAGAGCTGTCTCCCAGCAGGCCAAAAAGACTGCAGTTTCATTACCTTGTAATATTTATGTGGCCTGTGTCTTTCAGGGTTGGGGTTTTTTTTTTCATAGCTTCATGCTCTTATGAGCAATTTGATGGGGGAGACAAACTGTTTGCAGCTAACTTGAGAAATTTTTGCAACGCTGGCATAGGCCAAACGGAGAATTTTGTACTAAAAAAATATCCTGAAGCCTCTACTGTTCACTGGAACTGTGAAAATTGAAACAAATACAGTGTTTTCTTGTTTGCATTTGCCTGAATGTAGCTTTCTTAAGTTATCTATTTAATGAGAGCTTGATCTTGGAAAACCTTTATCTTGGAAAAACTTGTGTGTAAATATTAAAGGTGTTCTTGAAGCCCATGTAGGTTTAAAACTCTTGCAGAATCATGGTATTTATCCTCCCATGTTCTGTCCTTGAAGTGTAGAGCATCATCTCCTTTTTTGGAGATGAGGGTAAAATTTTTTCTATTAAACACATAATTAGGGGACTATGTTAATATCTGTAAAGTCATAGGTGTCTGTGATCTTACTCTTTAAATTAATAATAAGACCAGAATAACAGTGCATTTGGAATTGAACTTGTGAAATTCATAATGGCTTCCTTGTAGTGAAGGTGTTGGATGGGGAATAGTTTCCAGTAACATTGAATTTGTCTGTTCCTGGCTTTTTAAGCTACATCCATGGAAGAACAATTGCAGACTTTTGAGGAAGCCAACAGAAATGTTTGCCTTGGCATCACTAGTGAAGCGAGCTAGTTTCAAGGGAAGTGTAGGTTTTAATTAACTGGCTGAACTGACTTATATCAGCCAGTTTCAAGGCCAAGTGAAATACAAGACAGGCACTCTGCAAACCTGGTGGTGGGCGAGTGGAACATTCTGACAAAGCCAGTCGTGAGTCTGGAGGACCTCTGTGTTAGCAGTTCACCTCAGTGTGATCTTGCACAAAAAGGTGGGATTATCATAAAAATCTCCGAGTGACTTGGGAAAAGGTCATACTGTAAGTCCTTGGTACTTGTAAATATGAGTTTTAGGGTTTTTTAAGTCCTTTGCAGGGCCATTATTTCCATAACATCAGAGGCACTTTGGTACTCTCATTGAGATTAAACAGAAACAGAAATAACACCCTTGGGCTGGCAAGGGGAGTTTTGTATTTTAGCTTTTTTTGCAACTCTTTGGCTTAAGTAATGGCATGGCTGATAGAACACTTTTTTCAAACCTAAGTCTTGTTAAAATATGGACATCCCCCCTACCCACACCCACCTCTCCAATGTAATATCTACAACATCAGTGAAATCTGTTGTTCTGTTGTAGGTTTACAGCTACCAAAAAATGTTGACAATCCCCATCACTTCATTTGTATATCAACAGGGATTCATATGTCCTTCTTTAGGCACTCGACCTCAACTTCTGCCTGTTAAGTGGTGGCACAGTGGGGTAAAATGCAGCACTTGCCACTTCATATTCAAGACATTGAAGAGTAGTTTAAATTTTACCTCCTTTAAGTAATTATTTTTTCTTCTGAGACTGTCTTTACCACTTTGCTAGTGGTAGTGACCTTTCCTAGTCCCTGCAAGAATGCCACTGAAATTTGTTAGCACTTTTCTGTGTGACCTTTATAAGGTGAAAAATCTTTTTTCAAAGTGATTTAAATGCAGGGACTTTATGCAAGTGAAGTTCTCATGTGAAGTTGCTTGTGATACTTTATTGTATTTTGTAGGGCAACACTTATTGCCCCATTATATAATAACACAGTTGTGGCGTGTAGTTTTTTGCAGAAATATTAATGTAGAACAAAGTTATATATAATGGATGAAAACTGTACTTACACAGGATGCATATGCCTTTTTTATTATTTGCTCTTTAAAATAGTTCAGCAGGTTACAATTTTGCGGTGTTTTCAAGCTGCAAGTTATTTCTGCACAGAGTGGGGTGATTTAGTAATCGCCGCTTGGTTCAGTAGTCAGTGGTTCATTTTGTTAGAACATGCTCCACAGAAAATGCCTGGCTTCGTGTGAGCAGTTCAAAGATGGCACAGTGCAATTTATGGTCTTAACCATAATTACACACTCATACTCCTTGTCTCATTGCCCATTATGAAACAGGTTGTGGATGTGAGAAATTGGAGGTGCCTAATCCTGTAGATGATTAGTTGAGTAGCTCTCTCTCATGGATGTTGGCACCCACACGTCAGTCTTTTAATAGTAAGCTTGTAGGACACAGAACAAAACCCTGGGGTAGTTCATATGAAATCAAAATTTTATTTTAATAACATTTTATTACAGAAAAAGAGAAGACGACAGGGTTTCCAAAATCTAACACCATAATTAAGTAAGAGGACGTAGCTAAAAAAACCCCACAGCATTTCAGAAAGTACATAGTGCTTTTCTTCCTGCTGTGGAATGAAATCAGTGGAACATAATGCTTATGAGAAGAGACAAGTATGAAGGCAGCTAATATACAGCGGGTGGCAATTTGTTCTACCAGAACTAAAGTGTTAGAGCAAAACTAATGAAGTAGCAAGTCTTTGATAGCCTATGTTAACTCAAAGTATTGCTAATCAACCAGTCCCTTCAAAATCTGTAGTTGCTTTTGTGTATGTACTGTCTAGATATTTTTCTTATAAGAAAGGAAGCACAGATCAGTCCTAGGTTGTACTGCCTAAATACTTTTCAAGAAAAAGATTTGTCATCTGTGAGTGTTTAATCCATTGTAGGTGTCTGTTTGGAAACTATTTAGGCTACTTTTGGCTGACTTTGACCAGCCTATGTGTGTTTGAACAAACATTGACTAAACATTTAACATTATACAGGGCTGTTTTGCAATACTGACAAGAGATTTTTGCCTTCCCTGCTCCTCGTCCCTGAGTTAGTTGAGAGTGTTGGCTGATACGTAACATCCTGGTCGGTGGGGTAACGTGTTTGGAGACTGTGGCTTTGGATAGCAAGTGTGGTGTTAGAAAACAGTGCTAGTGTCTCTATGAATGTGCTTAGGTGTGAGAGAAGCAGAGCACTGGTAGTCCAGGCCTGAAGGTTCAGCATCAGGGAATACTGCTACCTGTTCTCACTGTTGCTGTGCTTGGTATTTTAAAAAAAAAAGGGGGGGGGGGGAAGGCAAAAAAAAAGAAACTAATTATTCTCTCTCTTTTTAAGCAAGCCTGGGGTGGTTGCAGTCTTACTGTAGTTGTTAACAATAATGTGTATGCACCCTAACATCAAGAAAGTAAGTCAAGACTGTCAAACTGGAAGTAAGATGCAGTAAGGGTGGGGGGGTGGGCAGAAAAAGAGGCCACAGGGCAGAGGGCAGTACAGGGACAGGATTGTATATATGTCCAGTCCTGTGGTACGAGAGTGAACAAGTGGTTATAGAGCTCTCCATGTGACTTTTAACTTGTTTGTTTGTTAGGACATTTTGAGGGGAGAGAAGTGGGCAGCATGACAGTGAGGGCCAGGAGAGAGCAGCAGGGGAGGGAGGACAAGTAGCAAGAACTGGAGTTAGGAAGGGACAGGAAAGGCACTGGCTGAGGTTGGGCAGAGAATGAGGAAGAGGGAATGGAGGCAGGAAGGAACAGACTGGTGATGTTTTAAGACGGTGAGAAAAAAGCTGGCGGTGACAAGCAAAGTGAACGTGTGCCCTGGATAGCCAGGCTCTGCAGGTTTTAGGTGGGTGCAGTGGGACTGCTGGTGCGGCCTTCGTGCCCCTCCACCTGGGGAAGGGCTATGCCGGGGCCGTGTGGCTGCTGGCACCCACAGCCCAGCTGGCCTTGTCTTTACTCTTTTCTGTTCTTCTGAGGGCCCTGGCAGCGGCCCCAGTGTAAGTTTCTATGCTTTTTTTTCTGATGTTATCCTAGCTGGGGAAGAAAAATAATATCCCACAGTAGTTCCTGCTACAGTGCAGAAGTGAATGTGACATTCTCATGACTGGCAACCCAGCAGCTGGTTGCAAGAATCACAGAAATGTGTCAAGAATTTTGAGTGCTAAATTCATGCAAGATTTTCTTGACCACCTCCTAGATTATTTTTTGGTGGAATTGGGATATACAACTGTCGTGGGTTAAGTAGAAGAGAGTTAATTTTTTTTCCTTTCTCTTCATAAATAGTTAGCAAGAAGCTATGTTTTAGATTCCTGCTCAGGAGAAAGCTGATAAGAAGGAACGTTTATAGTTATTGCCAGGATACTTTCAAGGACAAATACATTCAGCCTCTCTCCCCTCCACAGACAGAGCAGGGGGGGAGAGACAGTCCGGCTTCTAGCTTGGGATTTGCTTTTAGGTTAA